>JAODAL010025891.1:0-40000 GCA_025379985.1 Phyllomedusa bahiana | reverse complement strand
GTACTGGGAACTCCCATAGTAAAGAACACAGCGCTCCCCTGTACTGGGAACTCTCGTAGAACAGAATGGAGAACACAGCACTCCCCTGTACTGGGAACTCCCATAGAACACAATGCTCCCTTGTACTGGGAACTCCCATAGAACAGAATGGAGAACACAGCGCTCCCCTGTACTGGGAACTCCCATAGAGCAGAATGGCGAACACAGAGCTCCCCTGTACTGGGAACTACCATAGAACACAATGTAGAACACACTACTCCCATAGAAAAGAATGGAGAACACAGCGCTCCCCTGTACTGGGAACTCCCATAGAACAGAATGGAGAGAACACAGCGCTCCCCTGTACTGGGAACTCCCATAGAGCAGAATGGAGAACACAGCGCTCTCCTGTACTGGGAACTACCATAGAACACACTCTAGAACACAGTATTCCCATAGAAAAGATTGGAGAACACAGCGCTCCCCTGTACTGGGAACTCCCATAGAACAGAATGGAGAGAACACAGCTCCCCTGTACTGGGAACTCCCATAGAACAGAATGGAGAACACAGCGCTCCCCTGTACTGGGAACTCCCATAGAGCAGAATGGGGAGAACACATCACTCCCCTGTACTGGGAACTCCCATAGAACAGAATGGGGAGAACACAGCACTCCCCTGTGCTAGAAACTCCCATAGAGAAGAATGGGGAGAACACAGCACTCCCCTGTGCTAGAAACTCCAATAGAACACAATGGAGAACACACTGCTCCTCTGTACTGGGAACTCCCATAGAATAGAATGGAGAACACAGCGCTCTCTTGTACTGGGAACTTAGATAGAACAGAATGGAGAATACAGCGCTCCCCTGTACTGGCAACTCCCATAGAACAGAATGGAGAACACAGCGCTCCCCTGTACTGGGAACTCCCATAGAACAGAATGGAGAATACAGCGCTCCCCTGTACCGGGAATTCCCATAGAACAGAATGGAGAACACAGCGCTCCCCTGTACTGGGAACTCCCAAAGAACAGAATGGAGAGTCGTGCTCAAGTGTGACCGTTCTTCATTCCAAGCCGAAGCTTTCAGGGGTCCGATGCAGATTTGCCATCTAAGTACATGGTGGGAACACCCCTTAAATTCCCTTCCCACTGCGACATAACAGTACGTCACAAGGTAGGACGGGGATTGAAGTCTGTAGGTGATAAGGAGTCGCTCATAGGTTTCCCTATCCACAATGACGGACAGTGACTGCAGACATGTATCCAGCTCAAGCAGAAAAGGGCGACTGGTCCTCCAGCTCCTCAGGGTTACACCCCCCTCAATCACACATTTTGGGTATATCCAATGCTAGAAATACCGGTCATAGAAAACCATATATTTTTTTTTGTGCCAAAATTGAGGAATGAGTAAGTGTGGGCGGCAGATGAAAAGATGGTGGACAGGGAAAAAATATAAAAAAATTATAAAATAAATGTACTTGTATTATGTAGAGAAAATAGATTTTCTCTATATAATATAGATGACGTGGATTTCCCTGCGTCACTTCCCATCGTATCCGATCACTCACCTGATATTCGAAGGGTTTATTGAATTTTTTATGTCATTAATCGAATCTGTTAAAGACTTGAACTCGAAGGAATTCAGATCTCCTCCCTCCGCGAGGCACTGCGAAAAAACAGAGCAAACGAAGGTTACAAGAGGCGGTAACACCGAGCAGCAATCACACGGCAGGCGGTAACACCGAGCGTCGATCACACGCCAGGCGGTAACACCGAGCAGCAATCACACGCCAGGCGGTAACACCGAGCAGCAATCACACGCCAGGCGGTAACAAACCGAGCAGCAATCACACGGCAGGCGGGTAACACGGCGTCGATACCGAGCGTCGATCCAAGCCAGGCGGTAACACCGAGCAGCAATCACACGCCAGGCGGTAACACCGAGCAGCAATCACACGCCAGGCGGTAACACCGAGCGTCGATCACGCGCCAGGCGGTAACACCGAGCAGCAATCACACGCCAGGCGGTAACACCGAGCAGCGATCACACGCCAGGCGGTAACACCGAGCAGCGATCACACGCCAGGCGGTAACACCGAGCGTCGATCACACGCCAGGCGGTAACACCGAGCAGCAATCACACGCCGGGCGGTAAACACCGAGCAGCAATCACACGCCAGGCGGTAACACACGAGCAGCAATCACACGCCAGGCGGTAACACGAGCGTCAATCACACGCCAGGGCGGTAACACACGAGCAGCGATCACACGCCAGGCGGTAACACCGAGCAGCGATCACACGCCAGGCGGTAACACGCAGCAGCGATCACAGCGGCAGGCGGTAACACCGAGCGTCGATCACACGCCAGGCGGTAACACCGAGCGTCAGATCACACGCCAGGCGGTAACACCGAGCGTCTATCACACGGCAGGCGGTAACACCGAGCGTCGATCACACGGCAGGCGGTAACACAGAGCAGCAATCACACGGCAGGCGGTAACACCGAGCGTCGATCACACGGCAGGCGGTAACACCGAGCAGCAATCACACGCCAGGCGGTAACACCGAGCTGCAATCACACGGCAGGCGGTAACACCGAGCAGCGATCACACGGCAGGCGGTAACACCGAGCAGCGATCACACGGCAGGCGGTAACACCGAGCGTCGATCACACGGCAGGCGGTAACACCGAGCGTCGATCACACGGCAGGCGGTAACACCGAGCAGCAATCACACGCCAGGCGGTAACACCGAGCAGCAATCACACGCCAGGCGGTAACACCGAGCAGCAATCACACGGCAAGGCGGTACACACCGAGCAGCGAGCACACGCCAGGCGGTAACACCGAGCAGCAATCACACGCCAGGCGGTAAAACCGAGCAGCAATCACACGCCAGGCGGTAACACCGAGCAGCAATCACACGCCAGGCGGTAACACCGAGCGTCGATCACACGCAGGCGGTAACACCGAGCAGCAATCACACGCCAGGCGGCAACACCGAGCAGCAATCACACGCCAGGCGGTAACACCGAGCAGCAATCACACGCCAGGCGGTAACACCGCAGCAATACACACGCCAGGCGGTAAACACCGAGCAGCAATCACACGCCAGGCGGTAACACGAGCAGCAATCACACGCCAGGCGGTAACACCGAGCAGCAATCACACGCCAGCGGTAACACCGAGAGCAATCACACGCCAGGCGGTAACACCGAGCAGCAATCACACGCCAGGCGGTAACACCGAGCAGCAATCACACGCAGGCGGTAACACCGAGCAGCAATCACACCGCCAGGTCGGTAACAACCGAGCAGCAATCACACGCCAGGCGGTAACACCGAGCAGCAATCACACGCCAGGCCGATAACACCGAGCAGCAATCACACGCCAGGCGGTAACACCGAGCCGCACTCACACGCCACGCGGTAACACCGAGCAGCAATCACACGCCAGGAGGCAACACAGAGCAGCAATCACATGCCAGGCGGTAACACCGAGCAGCAATCACACGCCAGGCGGTAACACCGAGCAGCAATCACACGCCAGGCGGTAACACCGAGCAGCAATCACACGCCAGGCGGTAACACCGAGCAGCAATCACACGCCAGGCGGTAACACAGAGCAGCAATCACACGCCAGGCGGTAACACAGAGCAGCAATCACACGCCAGGCGGTAACACAGAGCAGCAATCACACGCCAGGCGGTAACACAGAGCAGCAATCACACGCCAGGAGGTAACACAGAGCAGCAATCACACGCCAGGCGGTAACACCGAGCAGCAATCACACGCCAGGAGGTAACACCGAGCAGCAATCACACGCCAGGAGGTAACACAGAGCAGCAATCACACGCCAGGAGGTAACACAGAGCAGCGATCACACGCCAGACGGTAACACCGAGCAGCGATCACACGCCAGGCGGTAACACAGAGCAGCGATCACACGCCAGGAGGTAACACCGAGCAGCGATCACACGCCAGGCGGTAACACCGAGCAGCAATCACACGGCAGGCGGTAACACCGAGCAGCAATCACACGCCAGGCGGTAACACCGAGCAGCAATCACACCCCAGGCGGTAACACCGAGCAGCAATCACACGCCAGGCGGCTTAACCGAGCAGCTATCACACGCCAGGCGGCAACACCGAGCAGCAATCACACGCCAGGCGGTAACACCGAGCAGCAATCACACGCCAGGCGGTAACACCGAGCAGCAATCACACGCCAGGCGGTAACACCGAGCAGCAATCACACGCCAGGCGGTAACACCGAGCAGCAATCACACGCCAGGCGGTAACACCGAGCAGCAATCACACGCCAGGCGGTAACACAGAGCAGCAATCACACGCCAGGATGTAACACAGAGCAGCAATCACACGCCAGGCGGTAACACCGAGCAGCAATCACATGCCAGGCGGTAACACCGAGCAGCAATCACATGCCAGGCGGTAACACAGAGCAGCAATCACATGCCAGGCGGTAACACAGAGCAGCAATCACATGCCAGGCGGTAACACAGAGCAGCAATCACATGCCAGGCGGTAACACAGAGCAGCAATCACATGCCAGGCGGTAACACAGAGCAGCAATCACATGCCAGGCGTGTAAACAGAGCAGCAATCACATGCCAGGCGGTAACACAGAGCAGCAATCACATGCCAGGCGGTAACACCGAGCAGCAATCACACGCCAGGAGGTAACACCAAGCAGCAATCACATGCCAGGCGGTAACACCGAGCAGCAATCACATGCCAGGCGGCAGCGCGGGCGGCCTTACTTTTATCTGTAGAAGGATCGCCGTGAGCCTGGATATGAGGTCCGTCAAGCTCTCGTTCTGCACACACGGCTGCCCGCTGGACGTGTTGGCTTGCCGCACCATCTCCTGAGCCTCCTCCTCGCAGCGCCGTCGCATGTCGGTGGGCTGGTTCGCTGGCTGAAGTCCCTGATCTTGAGCAAGCTGTATAAAGGGGGGAGAAAATAAATTAACATGTGCCCGGAAACCAACGCGTAGTCCCTGATGCATTGCGTGAACTCAAATGCACAGCGCACTGGCGCCTTAAAATAAATAGAAGAAAAATGCACAGAGACTTTTAGATTATAAAGCTGTTTCACAGAGCCAAAACCAGCTTTAGATTCATGCTCCCTGTCTCTTCCTGGCCAGGCTGTGGGTGGTTCTATAGCAGTGATTAGCAAATCTGCTCTGTATTCACAGCTCTTCTAATTGCACTGACATGAGAGCAGGAGATCTTATCTACAGAACAGAGAGCTTCAGAGCTTAAAGTAGAAAAGCAATAAGTCTACCTTGTTCTCAAGCTGCCGGCGTCCTGTGTGCCGACCTGTGGTGAAGTTACTCCCTGCTCTCAGAAAAGACAGAGCAGGACGGTAACCAGATAAACCTGTGTGCACTCAGAGCTGCTCCTAACTCTGAAGAGGAGCAAAATCAGAACAGCAATGTATTTGCTAATAGTCTCTCTTTACCATTGCCTACATGTTTAAATCTAATTAATGAAACTGGAATAATCTTTTAGCGTCGCTGCAGACATGAGGGTTTGCGGCTCCGGGGCGCAGCAGCTGCACTGAGAGCGGGGCTGTACTACACAGCCCTGATCTCAGAGCATCTCCTGCAAGCACCGGGGAAACCTCCGCACCCCGGTGCTTTAACCCTTTGATTGCCACAGTTCGTCACCGCAGCGCAATCAAAGGGTTTACCTGCTTTGTCGGGTGATCGGAACACCCGGTGACCCGACAGGTGCCCGGGGAACGGCTACACAGTCAGCCCTGGGGACCTAGAGTAGCCCCAGAACTGTCTATGTAAGAAGCCAGTGATCAGGGCAAACTGTGAGCTGCCCTGATCACTGCCTGTGTCAGACTGACACAGAGTATAATGTATTAGCATATATGAATTACTAAGTGTAAAAATAAAAAGAAAGTAACCGTTCTCCCTTCATGGGATTTAACAAAAAAAGTAAAAAAAAAGTGTAAATAATAAAAATAAATAAAATAAAAATATTTAATTAAAAATATTTGTGAACTTCCGGTTCCGGCGCCGCCTTGATGAGAGGCTAAGAGCTCCCGACCGCCGGGGCAGAAACGGCCAGCTTTGAGCCACACCACAGGCCAGTGAACCGCCCGACCGGGACAAGATTGTTCCGGAGACCAGCCGGGACGTTCCGGACCGCGAAAGTGCCGATCGGACGGGCTGCTGCGGACAGAAGTGAGGAGCGGGAAAAAGCCCCCGAAACTGCCAGGCCGGGCGTCATCTTAAACATACTAACCGCAAGGAGAAGGGACGGCCCCAGAATCTTGCTGACACAGAGAGGCCCCCGAAAGGTACGAAAGAGGACAGAAGCGGGAGAGAGCTCTGGAACTAGCCGCGCTGTACATCTCCTGTAAACTGCCGGACGCAACCAGGCTCCAGACGCGGACTGCACCTCACCACAGACAGACCCTGCTGCCTCCATCTGCAGCTTACGTGCCGCTGCAGTTGAGCGGTGAAGACCTGGTAGGAGATATCCATATTTACTTGTGGGGGTAGAGTGACGGCCGGACCGGTCCCCCTGAGAAAACGAGCATCTCTGAGGTGACCCTCTGCCTTGGGTCATACTAACTTTCTCATTCAAATATTGGAACACAGCTCCCTTTGAGGGTCTCTCCATTTAATTTAATTCCTTATAAGCAACAAGGACAAGCTCACTGTGGGCAGACCAAGATATCTGAGCCACAGGGGAGCCGCATACCCATAAAGCAAAACTGCACTACCTCGTTGCAGTTCACGATACCCGAACCTTAAAACAGGCACTAGCAGAAACTGTCAAACAGTGAACTGTACCCCTTCAGAGTTATTGCTGTTTTATTGCCCGTTTGTTCACCTCCTCCTGTTTGCACAACAGCACAACTTCATAGAAGTACCTGACACCTGAATGCTCTAAACCCGGAGTAGCCATTGATAACAGCGTTCAAGCAGCGAACTGCACCGCTTTAAAGTTACTGCTATCTTATACTCGTTTGACTACCTCCTCCTGTTTGCAGAACAGCACTTCCCCATAGAAGTACCTGATACCTAAACGCTCTGCACCTTTCACAGTCATTAGAAGAAGCGGTCAAGCAGTGAACTGTACCTCTGTAAAACTATTGCTGTCTCTCGCTCATCTGAGTACCCCCTCCGGTCTATGGAAAAATTTGTATGCAAGATGTGGCGCTCAAAAAACACCAAACAAACTGGCAAAGATGACAAGGGACAGGTCGCCCCAACCCCAGAGCCCCCTGGCAAACTACACCAGCAAGACCATCCGGGTAACAAACTAGCTTCCTCAGAATGGGAACACTCTGATCCTTTGCTACCAGCCCAAGCAGAATCCAGTCTCCAGCCCTCTTTAGCAGAAGCTGAACACTATCTTGACGATCCCTCAAGCGCCCGATTTAAGAAGATAGCAGCCGAGGTGGCCAGACAAATCTCAGATGACCTCCAGGCATTGCTGACCTCATCGGTGGCACGTATGGTGGCTCAAGTGAAAGCTGACATCAAGATACATGCTGAGCGTCTTGACGACCAGGAATCGCAGCTTCAAGATCTTACAAACTACATGGATAGAGTCCAATATGGCATCTCTGCTCTGGCT
Source organism: Phyllomedusa bahiana (assembly GCA_025379985.1). Classification (NCBI taxonomy): domain Eukaryota; kingdom Metazoa; phylum Chordata; class Amphibia; order Anura; family Hylidae; genus Phyllomedusa; species Phyllomedusa bahiana. The sequence goes on along the minus strand of JAODAL010025891.1, from coordinate 32,397 downwards.
CAGGAGAATAGTAGGCTGAGGGACAAAATAGAGGATCTTGAAAATAGATCCAGAAGGAACAACTTATGTATAGTCGGGATTTCGGAGGCGGTGCCAGCCAGCGAACTTATCAACTTATGTGAAAAAGACCTACCAGAAGCTCTAGGTCTTAGGGGTCCCTGCAAAGTGGAACGAGCCCACCGCATTGGACCTGACCTCGGCAATGGCTCTAGGAATGACAACGGAACGGGCAAATCAACCACCTTGAGAGAACGCCCTAGACAGGTCATTGCCAAGTTTTTAGACTTTACGGACAAGGTAGCAATTATACGTGCCTTCAGGAGACTTAAATCTGACCTTACCTTTAAGGGCCGTAAGATTCTTGTTTTTGAGGACTACTCGGCGGAGGTCGTAAGGAAACGCCGAGCATTCTCCTCCATTTGCTCAATCCTTTATCGCAGACAAGTCCGGTTTGCTCTATTTTACCCTGCGGTCCTAAAAATCTTCCATAAAAATGGAAACGTGTCATCATTTCACTCACAGACCGCACAGACCTTTATTGAGGACTATAATGGGAGAAACTCAAGACCGCCATCCCCCTCCACTTCAGATCGTTCTCCTTCTCCAGCTAACTGCACTCTAACCCTCCGAGACAACGCAAGGCGCCTTGAGGGAGGCGAACCAAGTCCTTCTTACTCCTCGCACGTTGCGAGCCCAAAGGAGCAGAGGAAACGCCAAGCTTCTAAGATGACCGATTAAGATCTGCTTACTGATGTCTTACGTTGCTTAAATTGAATGTTTCATCTAGCTAGTATTTTTTGGGTGTCCTTGAGGAGGAAAATTTTCCGCCCGCTCACTAAATTTTTTAAATGTCCTCCCCCTTTTTCTTCTTTTTCCTCCCTCCTATTTCTCTTCTATGGGCCTGGGTTAAGTTGGCCCCGGTGGTCTGTTTCCTCCCAGTATTGGAGGGTCTCCTCTTTATTTCACTTTTACTTAGAGTATACTTCCCCCCGTTTTAGGGACTTTCATCAATGTTGGAAAAAAAGAGAAGTCACCTTGCACATTTTACGAGGATTGAGAGCGTTGTTGATTCTCTCCCTCGGAGTGCAGGACTGGTATACAGTCCCCTGTGCTACTATGTTTGATGCTTGTTTTGTTTTCTGCCCCTCTCCTACCCCTCACTTTGCCGGAACGTGGAGCAATCCTGATTTTGATTCTAAATTATGAGGATAGTTTCATGGAACATTAAAGGGCTGCACTCCCCTAACAAAAGATTGATGGTTCTGAGGCACCTTAAACGTTTAAAAATTGATATGCATTTCTTCAAGAGACACATCTGCTCGAGAGAGATTTTGACCGAATGAAGTGGTTGTGGGTTGGTCAGGTGTTCGGATCTCCGGCTATAGGCAACAAAGCAGGGGTAATAACGCTAATTGGAAAACATGTCGGAGGCCAGATTCTCAGCCATAACCTTGACAATGAGGGAAGATGGAGCAGGGTCACTATGCGTATAGCGGACAAATTATGGTCTTTTTACAACGTCTATGGCCCCAACTCAGGAGGCCCTTTATTTTTCAAAAGGCTGGAATCAGTTATTCTGGGCGACCCTACCGATAATAAGGTTCTGGGAGGTGACTTTAACTCTGTAATGCACCGTCAGGAGGATAGGAAGGGGAGCGGGGTAAGACACTACCTAGGGAACACGGACACCTATTTGACTCATTTTGCAAAGAATTTAGATGTGTGTGATGTGTGGCGTGCTCACAACCCTGAGGGAAGGGAGTTCTTGTTCTTCTCCCACCCCCATAACACCTGGACACGAATTGATTATTGTTGAGTCTCCCGGGGGCTCCTTTCCAGAGCACGAGATCCGCTTATCGGAGACCTGATTATCTCCGACCACTCGCCGGTCACTCTCAATGTGATGGATCGGTTCCCCCGGGGAACGGACATTATCTGGAGATTCCCCTCTTTCCTAGTGGGAGACGAAGATTTTCAGTTGACCATGCAGGGATGGTGGTTGGAATACCATTCACATAATGCAATCCACCAGGAAAATCCCCAGCTCTATTGGGATACAGCTAAGGTAGTCCTCAGGGGGAAGCTGATTGAGCACGTGTCCAGACTTAAGAAGCAACTAACGGATAAAATTAACCAATTTAGCAATGACTTACGTATAGCATATGATGCATTCCTGTCTTTCCGCTCCTCTGAGAATAAATCAGCATGGAAGGAAGCCAAGAAAGAAGAAGAACTCTGGTTGAGTAAGAGGGAACTTTTTTACAAGACATAAAATGAAGCTAAATTGTTTCGTTTCGGCAGCAAGCCTGGTAGGTTATTGGCAAAATTTGCTAAAGGCCATTTCCCCCCTGCTGTTCTTCCTTCGCTGCGAGATGAGGATGATGTTCTTAGGACTGAGGGTGGAAGGGTTACTGAGATCCTCCGCTCCTTTTATCAAACGCTTTACACGAATGAACACCTAGACAGCAAAACTTCGCATGTCTGGTTGGCTAACATTAATCTCCCGAGTCTCTCAGCGGAAGAGGTTTCACAGTTGGGCTCCCCGATCTCCGAACCTGAATTAGTAGCAGCTATCTCAAAGTTGAAATCGAACAAAGCCCCTGAACCGGACGGTTTTACTGGGGAATTTTTTAAAACACTATATCAAATCACCCCTAACTTATCAGTCCTGTTTAACTCTTACCTCACGGGATCACCTATTCCGATATCTACAAATACGGCCTACATTAAAATTATCCCAAAACCTGGAAGAGACCCGACCCTTGCCTCCTCCTACCGCCCCATTTCTCTGATTAATTTGGACATAAAACTACTCTCTAAAATACTAGCAGACTGGCTTGCCTCGCTTATCCCCAAATTGTTTGGACCTCACCAAGTGGGGTTTGTGCAAGGAAGGTCAGCTTTAATTAATATAAGAAAGGTCCTACTTGTCCTAGACCAGGTCAAAACATTTCCAAAAAATCACCAATACTCTGCATTAGTCACAATCGATACTGAAAAAGCTTTTGACTCGGTTGACTGGGGGTGGCTACACCTGGTCTTGGACAAGTTTGGAATTTTGGGCCCCTTTCGTAGATATCTGACTACACTCTATAGCAACCCAGTGGCTCGAATTTGCCTCCCAGGATTCTTATCTGCGCCCTTTCCTCTGAATCGAGGCAGGGTTGTCCCCTTTCCCCGTATCTCTTCAACCTAGCGATAGAACCTCTGGCCAGATACCTCACTACATCTCCTATCTTCGAGGGGATCACCATTAAAGCCTCCGAACAGAAACTGGCTCTGTTCTCAGATGATATCATTTTCTTCCTCAAACACCCGGAAAGAGACCTCCCTCAGCTACTTCACCAGCTAAGGATATTCCGTTCCTTTTCGGGATTTAAAATAAATGAGTCGAAAACCGAACTGTTGAGACTTGCCTCTAATACCCGCCCTTTTTTAGCGCCCCATCTTGGTACCCCAATAAACGTTACGAACAAATCTATTAAATACCTTGGGATTCTGATAGGAAAAACTCCAGAAACAATTTACTCCCTTAACTTTCCTCCACTTATCTTGAAAATTGTCAGAGAGTTAGATAGGTGGTCGAAATTACCCCTCTCTCTTTTAGCTAGATGCCACCTAGTGCGTATGATGAGCTTCCCGAAACTCCTCTACCCTCTCCAGACCATGCCCCTTCTCCTACAGCATTCGGATGTTAGGATCATCCAGGCGGGGTTTTCTAGGTTCATATGGGCGAATAAAAAGCCTAGGATCGCTTTAACAAAACTAACTCTCCCCAAAAAGTCTGGGGGAGCCAACCTGCCAGATGTGAGATTGTATAATATTGCCTTCAATCTTAGACACTGTCTAGATTGGATAAAAAATATCTCTTACTACTCTAACACTGTTCTCGAGTCAGCTTTTGTGTTCCCCTGGGACCTATCGGCCCTTTTACACACGAAATTTTCCAATATTCCACATGCCATTAGATTGTGCCTCTTGATAAGAGACACGCTGGCAACTTGGAAGATCAGTCACAAGCTACATAAGCTGCCCGCACTGCTTAGCAAATTTATGCCCTTACTGGGACACCCGGAATTTGAACAGGATGCGAGAAATCCCCACCTCCAGGCTTGGAAGGAGAAGGGTCTAGTCACAGTGGGACAGCTATTCAATTTACAAAAATCGGCTTATTTCTCATTCCCTGAACTCCAAAGATTATATGATATACCTGCCTCTCATTTCCTCACATACGCTCAGGTTACTAGTTTTGTAAGACCGAGAGTGCTTAACCTTAGCAAAGAATTTCCAGCGAATGATTTTGATGACCTGATAGGTCCACAGACCAGCCATCATTCTCTTTCTATCCTTTACTCTAAAATTAGAGACTCCCAAACCCCTGGAAAAATCTCTAAACTACTGACCAAATGGGAGGGTACCTTCCCAGATTCGAATATTTTGCAGTTAGCTTTGGAGGGTTGGAATAACATCAACAGAGCCATTATTAGTGAAAAATGTCGGGAGACTTATTTTCGTTTAATGCACCGAGCGATCTTTGGCTTTAATACCCCCCCCCCATCCCCTAGCTCCCAACCGGAAATTAAGCTGTCCAAAGTGTTCATTGCCCAAGGCGGACCTGACCCATGGAATGTGGACATGTCCTGAGGTGAGGCGGCTTTGGGAGGGACTGAGGGACACTCAGTTCAAAATGGGAGCAAGATCTCCCTTTGTCTCCTGGGACCTGTCTCTTCCATGACTTTACGGACATTCCTAGGTTCCATAATCTCTTGCATATCCTCCTCTTGGCGACAAAAAGGTGTATCCTAAATAAATGGTTGGAACCATCCCCACCTGACGTAGGAGAAGTTCTAGCAATGACCAAATCTTATCTTGAGTTTGAAAGGGCGGAAGTAGAATAGGCAAAGTTAACTAGAGCAGAAAAGTTCTTTAACACCTGGGCACCCTTCATTGAAGCCTTTCTATCCACAGAGGAAATTAGTTTTCCCATTCCGACTCTCTAAATGGTACCTCGAGGGTGTGCGGGCAGGAACTTTAGGACGTCTCCAGCTCCCGGAAGCTAAGCATTGAGCCTAGATAGAGAATCATCTCTGCTGATCTTTGAGTAATGCGCGTTTTGAAGCCCATATCGATTAATCCAAACGACCTCTAATTTTAGCTTCTGTTTCTGGCAGGGTGAAATAAACAATCTCACCCCCCCCTCTCACCTCTTTTAAGACATCTGTCTACCTGTTGTTTAGACAGATGAAGGTTCTTCTTTACTATATTGTTGATGTTATCGTTAGCTACTAACATATGTGTTAACAGTCCAAGACACACAAAGTCCAGCTCACCTGAATGAATAATTGATTGTGGACAGCCAGCAGGTGCACGGGTCTGGCTGGGAGGCACCAGCCTGTGAACTAGAGACAAGAAGTCCGCATGGATGGCGGAAAAGATCCAGCACCGTTGGATAAATAAAAATAATCTTCTTTATTGTATCAAATCATTAAAATCAAGACAAGACAGACAGAGTCAACGCGTTTCGGGTAAGCACCCTTAATCATGACTTAAAAAAACAGACACTCAAACATATTTAAAAGAAATCAAAACCAATGACGTGTCAGAACACATCATGTGACATGATGCAAATAACATGCGTTTTTTTAGAATATATTTAAAGACACAGGCAAAACATGCATGACAAAGTCTCCTTGCAAAAAAAACCCAAAAAACCATGAAGATAAATGTGTGAATAGATGTGAGGAGAGAAAAAAAAAAAAACCAAAAAAAACCATGAAGATAAATGTGTGAATAGATGTGAGGAGAAAAAAAAAAACAAAAAAAAAAACTTGAAAATAAATATGTGGATGAATATGGGGAGAAGAAGAAAAAAAAAAAAAGGAAATTAAAAAAAACTCAAACAAAAACGATTGTGTGAATAAAAATGGAAAACAAACCCAATAAAAATGAGTGTGTACAAAGATGTAGAGAGGAAGGGCAAAAGAAAAAAAATTCAAACATAAAAATGAATGTGTGGATAAATATCATGCGAAAAAAAAAATATTATTAATGTCTATTGTCCATTATTGATTAACACAGATATAGCAAATCGTTTTTATAATTCATGCCTTTTGGATGCCGGGATTCCAATTGCCAGATCCAGAAAGCCTCCCGGTTAAGGAGAACCCTCCTACGATCACCCCCTCTCTCAAGGGGTTTAACCCTTTCAATACCATAAGTGGCAAAACCAGACAGATCACCACCATGAACAGTGGAGAAATGCCTGGAGACGCCAGAAGAATTGATACTCAAAGGGTCAATGGCATCGGAAATATGTTCAGCAATCCTTTTTTTGAAAGAACGGATAGTGCATCCAACGTAGTTCAGCTTACAAATTGTACACTCAATGGCATATACAAGATAGTTGCTGTTACAATTAATGAAATCTTTAATACGAAAGCTCTTGAGAGTTGATAATGAAATTATGTTATCGGTAGTCTTAATGAATCTACACAAAGAGCAGCGCAAACCACCACACGTGTAACATCCCTTAACAGACAACCAAGTGGAGGTAGCATTATTCTCCCTATACAAACTGGGTGAAAGGGTTGAACCCAAAGTGTCTCCTCTTCTAGATACAAATCTACAACCTTCAGATAAAATTTCAGCTAAAGTAGGATCCCGTCGTAAGATGGGCAGATTTTCTTTCAAAATCTTAACTACAGATGAAAACGGATTACTGTACTTGGTACTGAAGGTATGTTTTTTTTTTTTGTTTTTTTTTGCAAGACTTTGTCATACATGTTTTGCCTGTGTCTTTAAATATGTTCTAAAAAAACGCATGTTATTTGCATCATGTCACATGATGTGTTCTGACACGTCATTGGTTTTGATTTCTTTTAAATATGTTTATTGAGTGTCTGTTTAAGTCATGATTAAGGGTGCTTACCCGAAACGCGTTGACTCTGTCTGTCGTGTCTGGATTTTAATGATTTGATACAATAAAGAAGATTATTTTATTTATCCAACGGTGCTGGATCTTTTCCGCCATCCATGCGGACTTCTTGTCTCTAACATATGTGTTAGTTAAATATGAAAAATACTACTGGGTCTCATATCTATGTCCAACAACGAACCTGTACCTGATTTCGATGTGCACCATGGAACTTAGATAGCATACAATGATAACTCTAACTAGTTTTGATTGTATCGGCTCTGATCGATGTATGTATGGTCAAATTATTTGGTACCCTGTATTGACTATGTCGTTTGAGACCTAATAAACAAATTTATAAAAAAAAAGAAAAAAAATATTTGTGCATATATTACACACAAAAAAAAACTACACATATTAGGTATCTACACGACCGTAATAACCTGTAGAATTAATCTAACAAGTTATTAAGTGTGAAATGTGAATGGTGTAAAAACAAACATTTTATTTTTACAAACAATTGAAAAACAATTCAGCAATTATGTATAAGTGAACTTAAACTATTCCCCCATAAAGTACAACTCGTCTCAAATAAAATGAGGCCTCATCCAACTGCGTCATTGAAAAAATAAAAAAGTTACAACGGTTGAAATGCGAGGAGGCAAAAGCTAAAAAAAATTTCTGGCCAACTACTTTTCAGGCATTCGGCTTAAGGGAGTCTGTCAGTAGCGTAACCCTCAAATCTGAGCTATGTTACTCACGGGCTTTAATCTAAAACACGCACATGATCAGCTACAAATAGAGCTGAAATATCAGTAACTGCTGTAGAACCACCATTAGCCTGACCAGGAAGTGAGAGCCTGAAGCTGTAGAACCACCCACAGCCTGAACAGGAAGTAGGAGCCTAAAGCTGTAGAATTGCCTACAGCCTGAACAGGAAGTGGGTGCCTAAAGCTGTAGAATTTCCCACAGCCTGGACAGGAAGTGTGTGCCTAAAGCTGTAGAACTGCCCACAGCCTGAACAAGAAATTCGAGCCTGAAGCTTTTAGAACCACCAACAGCCTGAACAGGAAGTGGGAGCCTGAAGCTGCAGAACTGCCCACAACCTGAACAGCAAGTGGGAGCCAGAAGCTGTAGAACCACTCACAGCCTGAATAGCAAGTGGAAGCCTAAAGCGGACTGAAAAGCAGACTCTGCGATACAGCATGGTGAGAGCATTCCTCTAACTGCTAATAAGGGGCAAAGCCTGTAAGAAAATAAGCAACCTCTGTACTGACATTCATTCCAGCAGCGCATCTCCCGGTCCTCTCCCAGGTTGTCTGTCATTTACTGGCTGTGGCCAAACAGCACGTGCCTGCAGCAGTGGTCACAGGACATCGCCGGACTTCACGGTTTGGAGCCTTCACTTCCCAATGCCTTTGTCGGGGCAGTGTCCTGTGGCCGCTGCAGCCCATCACAAGCTGCAGTAGTGATCTTCCCTTTGGCTGCAGCAGGAAGACAACAGACGGCCGGGGAGAGGCATCCCCCAGAATGAACGTCAGTACAGAGGTATTGCTTTCTGACAGGCTCTGCTGCACAACTCCTCAGGGTGGTTACACTCCTGCAATCGTTTTTATTGCAACTTTACAAATCGTATTTGTTAAAACTTTCCTATGATTTTGTTATACAGCTCCTCTGTACGGCGATGTGACCCAACGGTTCCACCCTACACACATCTGATCCCTCAGCCACGCATTACTCCACTCCAGCTTTCCAATACTCTGCCTATAAGGCCATGTTCACATGGCTTATTTTGCCGCGCATTTCGCCTCGTATTGCGCTTTAGACGCGGCGAAATGTGCGCCGAAATTACGGTAATCCATAGCGGTCATAGAGAGCTATGGATTACGCGCCGTCCCCCCCGCGCGTACAATACGATTGTACTGCACGCGCGGGGAGATAAGTGACGTCAACTGTTCGCGGCGTAAGTAATGCATGTCTATGGGCTGCCGCCCCCCGTGCTTCGGGAGTACGCGCTGATCAGCGTGACTCCCAAAACACACGGCGTATTGCGGCGCGTACTGTACGCGCCACAATTCATCGTGTGAACATACCCTGAGTGAAAGAAGGTGCAAGTGAGAGCCCGCGCCTGCAGGATCCCCAGTGCAGAGCTCACTAACTTCCTAACCTATTGCATGCACTGTGCAAAACTTGGTGACATTGAACTCCGAATTATACAGAAGCAGGCTCCCAAAAAGGGTTCGTTACCTCCTTGCAATAATGCTGCACTTTATGTAGAACTTTGTTCAGATCCTTGTTGAGCTGATCCAGTTCTAGTACAATGGTAGCGTATCGCCGCTGGAACTCGATGCCGATTGGTGCAGAGTACGATTTCTGGGGGGGGGAGGAAAAAAACAACCCACCAATTATTATATGAACCGCTGGTCCTCGCTACAGTTTAACCAGTTCCTGATCGGGCACATTCTTCTCTTCTTTAGTACATGCAGGTTTGAACGCTGCAACGCTTTTTGGTGCTCAGATATTCTCCAAATTTGTTTTGCCTTTTTTTCTGTGATAGGTAAGGCTTTATTTTTATGTAGTTTTAACCTTTTTCTTTTACCTCATAAAAAAAAAAAAAAGTTTCACTTTTTTTTTTTTTAACAGCAAAAGTGCCGCTAAAACAAATTTTGTAATTGTGTCACTAACGCGCGTGTGTGTGTGTCTGTGTGTGTGTGTGTGTAGAAAAGGAAATATTTGATCCCTTGTTAATTGTGTAAGTTCGCCCACTGACAAAGACATGAACAGTCTATAATGTTAAAGGGAATGTGTCATCAAAAATTACTTATTGTTTAACTCACGTTTTTATGTTAAACACATTTTTTAAGAATTTTTGGTTATATTTCTTTTTAATTTTCCATATCACTTTCAATATTTTTTTTATAATTCTTAAGTCCTGCAGTTTTCACTTTGGCCACTAGGCCTAATACTGGTCTGACACTTCCTGTCCTGCAGATCAAGATTCTCAGTTGTCTGCTCATTATCAGCACAAAGAGGGTCAAACTGAAAGGAGACACCAGTGTGAATAGATAACACAGGATCCACCAGTCACAAGAGGAGATCGTCACAACCCCCCACCTCTCATCTCCCTGCACACTGACTTCTTCCGAGGTCACAGAGCATGACTAGAAAACTCTCCTATAGAAGTGAATGGGACCGAGTCAGTCTTAAGGTTCCTATGTGCATGAAGCTGCTGTAAAGCATCTCTCTGATTGCTGTTAAATCAGTGCAAACAAGGCCTAGTGGCCAAAGTAAAAACTGCAAGACTTCAGAATTATTAAAAAAAATACTGAAAGTGATATGAAAAATTAAAAAGAAATATAACCAAAAATTCTTAAAAAATGTGTTTAACATAAAAACGTGAAATAAACAACGATTAATTTTTGATGACACATTCCCTTTAAGGGTAGGTTAATTTTAACATTGAGAGATAGAATATCCAAAATAAAATCCAGAAAACTGTATGCAAGGCTTTATCCAGCTGCATACAACTACTCAGCTGACTTCATAGCTGCCATGTGCGTACACCTAATACACAATGCCATCGGCAGGGTGTAATGGATAATGAATAAAAATCCTGTTAACAGCAGTGCAAAAGTATTGCCTGTATATAGGAAAAGCGATTATGCCCCCTAGAGGTCAGCAAGTACAAGGGAGACTAAATTTTAAAGTAAAAAAAAAACAAAAAATGTAAAAAGCCCAAAATACCCCCCCCTTTTGCCATATTACAAATAAAAAATAATAATAATAAAGTTACACATAACTGGTATCACTGACTTCGTAAAAATCAGATTAAAATATAACAATTTACCCTGCAAGATGGATGCCGGAGAAGGAAAAAAAAACAACTTTATTTTTGGGTGATTTCACATCCCCCCTCCAAAAAAAACTAGACACATGTATCCCAGAATGGTACCAATAAAAAGTACACTTCAGCCTGGGAAAAATGAGCCCTTGCTTGGGTCCATAGGTGGAAAAGCAAAAAAGTTATTGATCACAGAAAATGACATTTTAGGAAAAATTTTAAAAATAGAAAAAGTTTGAATACTAAAACAAACTCTACAAATTAGGAATCACCGGAATAGCACTGACCTGCAGAATACAGATAAGTCATCATTTATACCTGAAAAATGGCACAAATGCATTTTTTTCATATTTCACCCGACATAGAAATGTTTTTGTGTTTCCGAGTACATTATATGCTATGGTCAATGACATTAAAGAGGACATCTCGTTGCGCAAAAAACAAGTCCTCATTCGTCTATGTAGAGCGAAAGATTTAAAAAAAAAAAAAAAAAAAAAAAGTTATGGCTCTTGGAAGGTCGGGAGGAAAAAGCGAAAACCAAAAATTTTAAACTGGCTGCGACCTGAAAGGGTTAAAGGGAATGTGTCGCCTAAATTATTATTTTTTTTACTAATTAAAATCAAATGCGGATACATATTCTTTTCTTCAAATTTTTTTTTTCTAGATTTTTTTTTTTATTTCTGCTTTCCGTACATAATTATGGGGGCGGCCATCTTGCCTGAGCTGCTTTTAACAGCATTTAGAGAGATGCTTTACAGCAGCTTCATACACATAGGAGCCTGTTAACAGGAGCAGACCCATTGACTTCTAGAGGAGAGTTTTCCGGGCATGCTCTCTGACCTGGGAAGAAGTCGTTGTGCAGGGAGGGGGAGCTGCGACATCTCCTATTGTGAATGGTGGATCCTTCTATAGGGGAGTGTCGTGGGCATGCTCTGTGACCTGGGAAGGAGTCAGTGTTCAGGGAGAGGGAGCTGTGACATCTATTGTGACTGGTGGATTCTGTGTTCTCTATGCACATTGGTGTCATCTCTCAGTGTAATCCTGCCTGTGCTGATAATGGGGAGACTGCGGAGAAGTGATCTCTACAGAACAGGTGATGTAAGACACATTCCTGTTAAAATATATCAATAAGGTCTACAGAATGATGATGTATATACTTGGTAAAATATATAAAAAAAAAAAAAAAAAGTTGTCCACAAAATTCTCACCAGTTTTTCCGCCTCTGTATTCATGTCTTTTAGTTTTTTGATTTGTTCTTTCTTAATCATCAAGATCTTTGATAATCTGGTCTAAAGAAAAAAAATATATATCAGATTGTTGACAGATGACAGATATAAGCACACTTGGCCTTAAAGCATTGAAGGGGTTGACCAGTCACTTTTTTTTTTTCCTTAAAAGGACAACCCCTTCGATGCATATACATATATACACGTGCTCATATATATATTTATTGTATGTAGGTATACACTAAGGCAATTATATATATATTTTATATATATATATATATATATATATATATATATATATATATAATATATATATATATATATATATATATATATATAAAGGTTATACTCCCAACCTGGAGTTCAATGCTGCGCCATTCTTCTGCCTGTCTTCTGTCTTGATGGCGACCAGGATGTCGCTGCTGTCTCGTTGCAGCGGACACGTATCATTGTCCGACATCGCCGTTTGCTTGAGAACAGCTTAGAACAGTGATGTCAGCCAATGGTAGTAACCACTGTCACCTATCAGCAGCCGCAGCAAAGACATCGTCATCGGAAAACAAACCCGGCAGAGAGCGAGCATGGCACAGCACTGAATTCGAGTACAACTATGTAATTTTTCAAAGGGTGCTTCCACCATAGACTGACGGCATATCGCTAGGATACACCATCAAAGTCTGACAGGTGAGGGTCTCTTCTCAGAATGGAGATCTGGACACCCTTGCACATGACTCTCCATTCAGTTCTGAGTATAGAACACAGCGCTCCCCTTTACTGGGAACTCCCATAGAACAGAATGGAGAACACAGCGCTCCCCTGTACTGGGAACTCCCATAGAACAGAATGGAGAACACAGCGCTCCCCTGTACTGGGAACTGCGATAGAACTTAATGGAGAACACAGCGCTCCCCTGTACTGGGAAATGCCATAGAACAGAATGGAGAACACAGCGCTCCCCTGTACTGGGAACTCCCAAGAAAGGTGTGGGTGCCAGAGTAAAGTCTGCGGTGGGAGCACCCCTTTAACCCGTCTGACCGCGGACACTTTATGTCCTGTAACTCACTTTCCCCGTCCCTCTCACTTACCACCTGAACAAGGAATTCAACGGGAAATCCTCCTATGGTGTCGCCGTCCGACGTGGAAGATTTCGTTTTCCAGGGCGATTGTGCCAACAAGGGATCCATTTCCTTTAACCGGTAATAAAATTACAGAGAAATTCATTCTATTACTTCTATAATCAGAAGAGTGGAACGATATAGAAGATAAACAGGAACATGAAGAGGGAAAGAACAAAAAAAAAAAAAAAAGTTTTGCTCTTTAGGTAAACAGCGCCACACTTGCCCATGGGTTTTGTCTGGTTTTGCAGCTCCGCCTCATTCAAGAGGATACCACACACTGCACATGGGAAAAGTAGAGATCAGGGCTTTAACACTTTGCAAGTTCAAGATTTTTTTTTCCATTTGAGACCCAGATCGTAAGTGCTCACCAGGATGGGGGACTGGACGTGGGGCGGATGATGTAACCGTGGAGGAGTCATGTACATTCGGGAAGGCCGCTGTTTTTGACCAAAGGCAGCAATAGGCATCGTCTCATGGGGCTCGTTACTCTGTAAGAGAAAGCAAAATCCAACACCGTCCGGGGTTACAGGCGCCGCACGCGACACGTGAAGTTACTGGTCCTTGCTGGACAAAACGGGGAGCGACCGCCGTACAAGGCAAAATCAAATGGGCACAAGTCAAAAGGGATTCCTACCGTCCAATGGATTTTGCTTCCTTTTCTCATTTAGAAGATCAATGCTTGCTGTCAGTGAATAGAAACCTGCCTATTTAGTTCCTAACCCAATACTTCTTACAGACTGACACTATACACAAGGAAATACAGTCACTACGACAGTTCTTATCGTAAAGGGGTTGTCTCACTACAGGGATCGCTGCTTTTTATATTAAAGATCTTGCAAAAACAAGTCACTTTACAATATGTGTCCATTACCAGTGTCCTACCTATTCCTAGATATCCCCTCTTGTATGGGCTGCATCAGCTCCTCAGGTCGCTATAGCTACAGAACTGTTTGATCTCTCCTGATAGGCTGCCAGCGCTGTTTGCTATAACTAGACACCTGTTTGATCTCTCCTGATAGGCTGCCAGCGCTGTTTGCTATAACTAGACACCTGTTTGATCTCTCCTGATAGGCTGCCAGCACTGGTCGCTATAGCTACAGACCTGGTGTCCTCAGCAGCTCGTCACTGCAGCCTAGTAGAAGCCAGTAAACCCGCCCCTGCATTCAAAAGTGAAACCGAGAAAACAGGACTGAGGCGAGATAAATCGATGTAGTGAGACAACCCCTTTAAAGTTCATGATGACAGAGGAGGGGTGTTAAAGGGGTTTTCTCACCATGCTGTGCCACAGACAGCTTCAGTGCAGGAGAGTTATAAAGTGTAGTAGACAAGGCTACAGAGCTCTAAAGAGCAAACGCTTCTAATTTAATTTAGTTAGGTAAACAAACTCAGTTGCTAGACATATGACTCGCCATGGTCTGAACTGAGTGACAAGCTTGGAGCAATGAGATGAGAGAGCAGGTAGAGGAGGTCGGTAACCAGAGAAACTTGTGTGCTCTAAGAGGAGATAAAAATCTTTATCTCCTGACCAAAGCAAAAAGAGAACAGCAATGTATTTGGTAAGGCGGTGTCTACACAGCAAAGGTTTATGGTTGGATTTTCGGAGGATTCTAAAATACTGAATCTACCGAAAATCCGACTGTAACCAGTGCCCCACAGACAAAGATAAAAAAGCCGAGCTGTAGTCTGCACAGCAAGGATTTTTTCCGGTCGGCTTTGGCAATGGTCACACGGCTTATTGCCGACCTAATTGCGGGGACGAATTTCGCCCCGCAATTACGCTGCTTGCCATGCAGCGGGGGCGGGGGGCTGGCAGCTCGCCGGAACCATAGACATTCATTATTCGCGGCGCGTACACGCCGTAAATAATGTGCCTGTCACTTTCTCCCCCCGCGGTGTATTCGCCGAGCCGGGAGGAGAGACTGAATCCATAGTTCTCTATGAGAACTGTGGATTACCGTAGTTACTGGGACGGATTGGGGCCGTACTGCAGCGCAAATCCGGCGCGCAGTACGGCTCCAATCAGTCCCAGAATAAGCCGTGTGAACGAGGCCTTGGAAATCTGCCGGATTTCGGCGTTCTTTCAAAGCTGTCAGATCTTCCGTCGGATTCCCGTAAATTAATATACGGGGGTCAACGAAAAATCCGAGAACCGACGCGGACCGGCAATGTTAAAGTCGTCAGATTTTGGATGGCTTTTTTTTATTGCTGTGTAGACAGAGTCTAAGGGTATGTTCACACGGCGTATTGGGGCGCTTGCTTTCAAAGCACGGGGGGGGGGGGGGGGGGGGGGGAGGAGACCACCCCATTCACATGCATTGTCACCTGCTCGTAAGCACCACCAACAACTGACATGTCACTTCTCTCACCGGGTGTACGATCCGATCGTATTGTACGCCCGGGGAGAAAAGGCGTAATTCATAGTTCTCCACGCATTTTGCCGCCTATAAAGTGCAAATACGCAGCTAAATGCGTGCTGCAATTGTGCCGTGTGAACTTACCCTTATAGTCTGTATTTACCTTTTTTTTTTGCACAATGACTAAGACTGCAAGAAGTCGAAACGCGTCGTGCTGATCATCTTAAGGGTACTGTATCCGCAACCCCTATGCCGTACATTGCCAGGTTTTAAAGGACTTTAATAAATATGGAAATTCTTCTAAAGAAAAAAAAAGCTGTGATCATGCATCCTTTGTAACTTCTGGAGTGCTATAAGCTGGAGGATGTCGTTGAATGTCTTTAAACTGCCTATAGGTGTAATTTTTGTAAAAACATGAAACTTCATGATCTATTGTACTATGGAAGATTAGAGAATTTGTCAGCTACTTCGTGCTGCCCAAACGATTTGCTGTAGGCTACCTGCTGCCAACCAGGTTGGTTATACCTTGAAATTCTGCGGGGTTCAGGGTCAATCACCTGGTGAAATTGGACAGGGAAAAGCCACCGCGGTCAGGAGAGAGGAGCCTGTCCCTCCGCTAAACGGACATCTCTCTCATGTCGGTCTACAGGGCCACACCTGTCTAACTGATGGGGTGCGGAGAAGCCACCGTGGCCAGGAGAGCGGTGCCTGTCTCTCAGCTAAACGGACATCTCTCTCATGTCTGTCTACAGGGCCACACCTGTCTAACTGATGGGGTGCGGAGAAGCCACCGTGGCCAGGAGAGAGGTGCCTGTCCCTCAGCTCACCTGACATTCTCTCATGTCCGTCTATAGGGCCACACCAGTCCGTTAACTCAGAGGTCTGCAACGTCGGCCCTCCAGCTGTTGGGAAACTACCTCTTCCATCATGCCCCCTGATATAGATTATATAAATTCATGATGGGAGTTGTAGTTTCCCAACAGCTGGAGAGCTGACGTTGCAGACCCCTGGTTTAACTGATGAGGTGGGAAAAAGCCACAACGGACTCATCTCTCCGGGCCGGGTCGGCTTCTCCCCATACCCAGCCCAACTTCACAGGGTGTTGTAGCCTGGAACACTGCAGCATCTCTGAACGAAACCCACAAGGTTGGGACCGAGTGACCTGCAGCTAGTTCATGCTGCTTGTCATTCGGGCAGCATTAAGTAACCAACAGGTTCGCTCTAACATCTTGCTCAGGAGGAATTAGTCTTTCCCTATCTGTAGGTTCTCTAAAGATGTTTGGAAAAAGAAAGAGAAGGGGAGAGGAGGAGGTGCAGCTGCAGTGACTTTCAGGGAGTATTTCAATTCCCCGAGTGCTGCAAGGCTATGAGATAACTCTATGGGCTTGTTCACATGACATTTTGACATTCGAAAATCGCATCCAAAAATGCAGCGGCGATCGGATCCAACACGCAGCCAAACGCAGATCCATTCAAAGAATTGACGTGTCAAGTCTTGATCCCGAAGGACCCCAGAAAGGAGCCCTATTTTAAAAATGTTTGGAGGATCCTGCTGCAGCCAAACATGCACCTGCTTTTTTTTTCACCCCCTCCAAAACAGTGTGAACATACCCTTAGACCTGATCCACACAGCAAAGTGAAAATGCCATCCAAAATCCAATGGCATTTTCATTGCTGCCCTGGGTATGGTCGGATTTTCAAATTGAAGCTACAAAAGCGCTGGCTGGGTATGGTCGGATTTTCTATTGAAGCCTACACAGCGCTGGCTGGGTATGGTCGGATTTTCTATTGAAGCCTATACAGCGCTGGCTGGGTATGGCCGGATTTTCTATTGAAGCCTATACAGCGCTGGCTGGGTATGGCCGGATTTTCTATTGAAGCCTATACAGCGCTGGCTGGGTATGGTCGGATTTTCTATTGCGGCGTACACAGCGCTGGGTATGGTCGGATTTTCTATTGAAGCCTGCACAGCGCTGGGTATGGTCAGATTTTCTATTGAAGCCTGCACAGCGCTGGGTATGGTCAGATTTTCTATTGAAGCCTGCACAGTGCTGGGTATGGTCGGATTTTCTATTGAAGCCTGCACAGCGCTGGGTATGGTCGGATTTTCTATTGAAGCCTACACAGCGCTGGGTATGGACAGATTTTCTATTGCGGCGTACACAGCGCTGGATATGGTCGGATTTTCTATTGAAGCCTATAAATCTCTTTATAAGGACGGAATTTCTATTGAAGCCTACAATGCGATGGTTAAGGTCAGATTTTCTATTGCTGAGTACACATCGCTTTTTATGGTCGGATTTTATATTGAAGCCTACTCTTCGATGGGTATGGTCAGATTTTCTATTGCGGCGTACACAGAGCTGGGTATGGTCGGATTTTCTATTGAAGCCTGCACAGTGCTGGGTATGGTCTGATTTTCTATTGAAGCCTGCACAGCGCTGGGTATGGTCGGATTTTCAGCAGATTCAAAACACAATCTGCTGAAAAATCAACCCAAATCCAGTGCTTTGCAGACAGGGGCTTAAAGGGGTTTTGCCACGATCTCATTTCATACCTCGTGCATCCAGCTCTTCAGCTCTGTGTGCTCATAAGGGGGCCTGTGTGATTTGTTTTAATTGCACATCATGTGACCCAGCAGGATGACATCACCAGGCCTTTCCTCTCTGTAGTCAAAGAAAGATCTGTTTATATACAAAGCTGAGAGTAGCTCAGAGGTAAAGCTTTTGCCTCTCAACACAAGGGTCCTAGGTTCAAATCACTTCAGGAACCAAACCTGTGGATTTTTGATTTCTCTTTATCAATGCACAGACCTGATTGAGGTTTCTTTTTTATTTATTTGAACTGTTTGACTAATTACTAAGGAGCACAAGGATGGGATAGAATGACAGCACCTGGGTTTGAACACTCAGTAGCTGCCTGAGAGGAGAGGTGTCTGAGCATGTGCGACCAGGACTGAGGAGCTCTCGTCACTGGTCGTATCCCCTGGAGACGAGCTGTAAACAATGGATCACTAAAGAAGCAGCTAAGACAAAAACGGTGCAGAATTTTTAATAATGATGAATGGTGAAAATGTTTGTTTATTATTTAGTTTGCAAGTTTCCCACGTCCATTTTACTTCGTGGCAAAACCCCTTTAAATGCAGAGCTCTTCCGAATACAATGGGCAGTAGATTTTACTTGTCATAAGTGACATTTTAGCAGGTGTCTCTAGGGTAACCTGCACATCAGAGAGAGAACATTGTTTTGATCTGATTAGCTGATAGCAGGATGATACACCAACCTAGACAGACACTTCAAGTTTCAAGTGCACTAATTAGATTTAGCAAGAAAATTTGGGTGCAGTACACAATGGGTGCAAGTGTTATAAGGACAAAACAAGGGTTATCTAATTGTGTTTGAGATTTAACGTCTCCCTTCCCAAAAATCATGTGGGGGGAAAATGCTTAAGGGTTTTTCCCTCCTCTTTAAAAAAAGGGGTTTTTTTCGTTTGGGGCTAAGGGTTTGTTTTGTTTTAAACAAGGGTCCAGGTTAAATCACGGGCCCCTTGTTTTTTGATTTCTTTTTATCAAGCAAAGATTTAGGTTTTTTTTTTATTTTAAACTTTTGCAAAAAAAAACCCCTTTTTAAAAAACCTTTTTTTTTTTACTCCAAAGGGGGAAGGATTTCTAATAAGGGTAATCCCCCCCTGGTCTCCCCCGAAAAATTCCCTGGATAACAAAAAGCGCAAAAAAAAAGGTGAAAAAAAGGGAAAGGGTAAAGGGGTTTTTTTTTTTGTTCTTTTCCCCAGCCATTTTAGGGGAAAAAAACCCCAAAAGAAAAGGACCCCAAAAATAAAAAATTTTAAATTTGTAAAGTTTTTTTAATTTTGCGGGGCCGACTTCCAAAAAATGGGGACTTTTTAAAAGGGGTTTAAAAACCCCTAAAAATTGTTAAGTGCTTTTAATTTGATTTAAAAGAATTTCCTGAGAAAAATGGGTAAAATTGTTATAAGGAAAACGGGGGGGCCAATTGTTTAGGATAAGTTTTTTTTTTAAAAAAAGTTAAAGGGTTTTTTAAAAAATTGGGGGCCCTTTCCAAATTTGTTAGGGAAAAAACCCCCTTTTAGGGTTGTTCAAGGATTTTTTTTTTTAAAATCGCAGGCTCTTACCTACCCAAAGGGAAATTTGGTGTTTCTGGGGAAATGGAAAAAAATTTTTTAAGGGGCCCCTTTGGTTTTCGTTTCAAGTAAAAATTTTTAAAGGTTCTTTTTTTCCCGATCGGGTTCTGTTTTTTGGGGTTTCAAGGTTTCCCGGGAAAAAAAAACCCGAAAAAACCCTAGGGAATTTTTTTTAATCCCTCCCGGGAACCCCCCAAAAAAGACATACCCAAATTTTAAAACCCCATAAAGGGGTCCCGGGGGGAAAAAAAAAGGGGGGGAAAGGGGGGGGTTTTTTCCCCCCCCCCCCAAAAAAGGGGGGGGGGGGGTTTTTAAGGGCCTCTTGGGAAGGGGTGTTTTGGGGAATTAACCCCGCCCCAAAATCCCTTTCTTCCCAAAAGTGGGGGGGGGGAGCAAAGGGAAAAACCCTAAAAATTTTTGGGGGGCTGGGGCTTCTAACCCATCCCGCCTTTTCCCATTTTGCCACCCCTTTAGAAACACGGGGCTGCAAAAAAACCCTTTACATACATATTTTCTATGGTTTGTGAAAAAACTTAAGATGAGAAAATTTAATAAAACCATAAAAAACCCCAACCCCCACACAAAAGGGAACAACGTAAACCCCAACTGCACATTTTTAATAGTTTTGGACCATTAGGTTCCGACAGGTGGACCAAAACCTTACTAAAAAGTATTTCACTCGGAGCCAACAGGGGCCCTGTGAACATCCCCTAGGGCAGATAGTGCCCAATGTAAGGACATAAAAAAAAAGGGAAAAGCAACAAAACATTCTGGGGCACACCCACAAACCCAACATTCCATCCCAAATTTTTCCGCCCCAAAAATGGGGGGAAAAAAGGGGTTTTTTTTCGGGCCCGCATTTGCGGTTTGGGCCCCCCCCCCTTTAAAATTAATTCATGTTCCCCCCCGGGGGGGGGGAAATTTGAAAATTTTAAAGGGGTTTCCCACCCGGGGGCAAAGTTTTAACGGGGTTTTTTTTTTAATTTAAAAGGTTTTTGCAGGGTTTAGGGTTTTTTAAAAAAGACCCGAAAAAAAGGCTCGCGAAAAATTGCCGGGGAGGGACCCTGGGGCGATTTAATTTTATATTAAAAAATGTTTATCGAAAAGGGGAAAAAAAAAAACCCCCAAAAATCCCTCCCCGGGGAATATCAAATTTTGATGAAGGGGTTTCCAAAAAGGTGATTTTGGGGGGAAATTTTTTGGGTAACGCATTTTCCCTGCCAACCGCTCCCCCCCCAAAACCCGGGGGGGGGAAGAAGCCTGGAAATGGTTAAATTCCATTTTTAAAAAAATGCACCTACCGAACAGAATTTTTAAATTTTAATCACCTTTTTAAAAAATTTTTTAAATTTATTTTAAATAAATATTAAAAGTTTTTCCCTTAAAAATTTTCACCTCAAATCAGTTGAGGGATTGGGCCCCTTGGGTTAAATTCCACTTTTTTGGAAAAACCCTTTTTTGGGCAAAGCGGCAATCAATAACACCATTAAAATCCCTTTCCCAAAACTTTGGGGCCAAAAACCCCAAAAAAAAATTTCCCTCCGAATTTCTTTTACTGGAAATGGTTTCACCAAAGGTTTTTTTTGGGCCCCCCCTTTCCTCTGTGGGGTTTTTTTTTTTTTCCCCAAAACCCCCCCCCAAAAAATGGGGGAAAAATTTGGGAAAAAAAAGTACAAAAAACCAAAAAAAATTTATCCAAAAAAAAGAAAATTTTAAAAACTCCCCCTATGTACAAAAAAAAACCCAATATCCCCTATGAACAGAAAATAAAAAAAACCCTTGTAAAAAATACACTATAAAACTCCCCCCAATAAAAAACAAACAAAATCTCCCCCTTTAAAAATTTTCCCAAAAAAATTTTTAAAAATTATAACAAAAAATACTTTTATGTAAAATTAAAAATATAAAAATTTCTTTCAAGAAAATAAAACATTAATACGGGCCTTCTAAAGAAATAACCAAAACCCCCTTTTTCAAAAATAAAAAAAAATTTCCCCAACCCAAAAATAACTTTTAAAATTTCCCTTATAAAAATAAAACCCCAAATCGCCCCCAAACAATAAAACCCTTTAATCCCGCCCCTTCAAAAAAACAAAACTCCCCCATTACTTTAAAACCAAAACCCCCCCTTTTAACAAAATTTTACACCCCATAAAACCCCCCCCCTATTCAAAAATAAACATAAACCCCCCCAAACAAAAAACTTTTTACCCCCCCCCCCCCCCAAAAACCCCTCTTTAAAATTGGTATCCCGGGGGGAGAAAAAAAAAAATAGGGCAACCCCTTCCCAAACCAAATTTTTCTTTAATTCCTTTAAAAAGAGAAAGCACCCGCGTTTCCGGGAACCCTTCATCTTGCATGTGTTCCCTGCATGGCCCTTTTTATATAAAATTTTACAATAACTCAATAAAAATAAAAAATGTTATAACAAGAATAAAACACCTAAAATTTTTTGAAAAAAATAAATAACAAAACTGTAAAAAAATAGTAAATTTAAAACAATTTTTTTAAAAATGACCTTAATCTCAAAATAAAAAAATTTTAAAAAGATAAATTAAATGTTTCTGCATTTACCGAGGAACTGGGGGGGCACTTGTCCTGATTACCCAATTAGTTCAAACCAATATTTTGTTCACTTTTAAAGTTCACTTTGTATTACCTGAAAAAACAGCGGTGTACTTGTTGCACTATATTTGTCAAAAATAAAATATGGGCCCCCCCCCAAAAAAAAAAAAAAAGTATGCCCATAAAAATATGCAAAAAAAAAAAAAAAAAAAAATGTATGCCCCAAAAAAATGTCCCAAAAAAAATGCCCTTAAATTTTACAAAAAGAAATTATATCTAACAAATATATCATGTAACCCGAAAAGAAAAATGCACAAAAAGAAATGTATGCCCGATAAATAATGCGAAATAAAAATAAAAATCAACAATGAAATCTGTCATCTCATTTAAGATGTGGATTGAGCGTATTTAGTTTTAATCCAAAAATTTCCTTTTTCGGGACAATCTTTTTCTCTATCTTGTAATGGCGAACATGTTCAATGGCTGTACCGTAAAGCTAGAGTGATACCTTTATGGGGATTTTCGAAATGCCTTGGAATACTGTGGTGAGTACCTTTTTGATTTTATGTTGTATTATGGTTTTTTCACCCTTTAGACAACTTCATGACCTACACCTATATACTTTAACCACAAAAGCACGTTTTAGATAAATAAAATAGGAAACTCCCGCATGTCATAACCCCCTTTTCCGAATTTTTTTTTGGTTTTAAAAGATCAAAATCTTTTGGTTCTAACAATGATACACAACACTTACATGATTTGGAACCAAAATCTCGATGTACCCCCGGGGCGTTTTGTTATGGGAATTCCACAACAGGTTACCCTCTTTCCCCCCTCCAAAGTTTTTAAGATGTTTTTAAAACCTAAGGGAGCTGTCAAATTTTTTTTTCGTCTTAGCCTGCATAGATTAAATGGGGGTCATTGGGTGGGTTTTGGGTTTCCCCTGGGTCCAGCTTAAGTATTCCCCCCAAATTTTTTTTTAAGGATTTTTGGATTTCCTTTTTTTTTTGGGATTTTTGTTTTAAATTTAAAATAAATGTTTCTTGTTTTCAATGATAGTTTTTGAGGTAGAGGGTTTTGTACTCCCCCCGCCCCTTGATTACTACTACTTTTTTTCTAAATAGTCTGCTTGAATGGTAAAGTCTGAGACCTTGCATTCTTCGAATACGTCTGAATTTTTCAAAGGAACATTTCTGGTCCCAACTAAAAGAAAAACTACTGTAAAATGCGGGAAACCTTTTGAATCGCAGACTTTAAAAAAGGGAAATTTTTTTTATTTTATTACCCATCGAAACCCCGGGGATAACAAATAAAAATTTCAAGGATTGGGTGTTTTCCCTTAATTTAAAAATTCTTGGTTTTTAAATATTAAAACTCTGTTTTAGGGGGGTGTTCCCTTTCCAGATCAAGATAAATCGCTATGATTTTTTTAAACACTATGTTTTAAAAATGGATTGTCTGGGGATAGATTTAATCCTCCTCGAATTTGAAAAAAATAAGTGGCGAAAGAAGGGGGGTACTTTTTTTTCCCCATAGCTAGCCCTTTTATCTGATGATAATTGTTTGATTAAAATGTAAAAAAAAAAAAAATTTTTTCAAAAAAAGTTCTAGGCCTTCCAAAAAAAAAAGTTTTAAAAATATTACTTAAAATTTTTTCATCAAAATCCAAAAATTTTTTTAAATGCAAAACTATACCCCCGGGGCTGTCCAATGTTTTGAATAAAGAGCTGTTACAAACGAGTGTCAGAAACAAAGTCTTTCCCCCCCTTTAAAACCAACTAAGGGGCCTTAAAAATCTCAAAATTTTTTAAAAACTTCTAAGATCCTCGGGAATCGTCAATTTTCTACAAACGCTTATATGAGTTGTGCCATTTACCTCGCACAACTCGTCCAGGTGAGAGACTAATACACCAGAATTTTTAAACTTCATACAAAAGTTTATGTGCACGAGGTGCGCTTTCTCTCTGCTCCTTGTTTCATTTTACAGTGATCTAGTTACTATGTACAAGAATATAACTACTATAATACTGCCCCCTATGTACAAGAATATAACTACTATAATACGTCCCCTATGTACAAGAATATAACTACTATAATACTGCCCCCTATGTACAGTCATATAACTACTATAATACTGCCTCCTATGTACAGTCATATAACTACTATAATACTGCCTCCTATGTACAGTCATATAACTACTATAATACTGCCTCCTATGTAGTCATATAACTACTATAATACTGCCTCCTATGTACAGTCATAACTACTATAATACTGCTCCCTATGTACAAGAATATAACTACTATAATACTGCCTCCTGTGTACAAGAATATGACTACTATAATAATGCTCCTATGTACAAGAATATAACTACTATAATACTGCTCCCTATGTACAAGAATATAACTACTATAATAATCTTCTATGTACAAGAATATAACTACTATAATACTGCCTCCTATGTAAAAGTATATAATTACTATAATACTGCCCCATGTATAAGAATATAACTACTATAATAATGCTTCTTATATACAATAATATAGCTACTATAATACTGCCTCCTATGTACAAGAATATAACTACTATAATACTGCCCCTATGTACAAGAATATAACTACTATAATACTGCCTCTATGTACAGGAATATAACTACTATAATACTGCCCCCTATGTACAAGAATATAACTGCTATAATACTGCTCCTATGTACAAGAATATAACTACTATAATACTGCCCCCTATGTATAAAAATATAACTACTATAATACTGCCCCCTATGTAGATTGTAAAATTACCTTCGGGGTTTGCCCATCAGTCGTCGAATTTTCCCCCATTCCACTCTGGTTAGTTTTCTTGTCTTAAGATTTGGAAAGGATTCTTTTAGACACACACAGAAATCATTATCACCTTCAAAAAGAGGCCTGAAAAGGAGAGAAGGAGGGGGAATGGGGGAGGGGGGGGGTGGACACAATTAAATTTTTTCCTTTTTTGAACCTTCAGCAAAATATGTTCTGACTCTGCTGATGGGATGCATAGACTAAAACCATTACGAATAATGCGGATTTTGTGGATACGTACTTGTCAATATTAGAATAAAACCACTCGTATATGCACCATTTGTGCGCCTTGGGGAGTTTGAACAGATTGCGGAGCCTGTAGCCGATCTTCTGGGAAGCTTTTTTCACCGGCGTGGTTGTGGTACTTGTAAACTTCTGCAACAAAAAAGAAAAGTCACATTAAAGGGGCAGGACCATGAACAACATTTATATCCCATCACTGTGACCTCTACCGGTCACATAAATAGGTGGCCCAAAACCTGCGCCCCACAATTACAGCGTGTGAACATAGCCTTAGAAACCTCCACAGTTGAGACACATTATTATGACCAGCAGCTGATATCCAGAGTGACCGGTGTGTGCAGCTCAGACAGCAGGTAGACTGGCAGGAGTGACTCCATAAGGACCTGGTAGGTGGTCACCGGTATTAGGAGCTGACTGCATCCCACAGCTGCTGGACGGACCATAGAGCCAACACCACCATCCAGGGGCCCCACAGCTGCTGGAGGGTCCATAGAGCCAACACCACCATCCAGGGGCCCCACAGCTGCTGAAAGGACCATAGAGCCAACACCACCATCCAGGGGCCCCACAGCTGCTGGAGGAGCCATAGAGCCAACACCACCATCCAGGGGCCCCACACAGGCTCCATTGGAGTCTGAGGAATTATAGACCAAGGTAGTGCTTGAAAGTTTTGGTCCTTCTCTTCCAACCAATGTCAGAAATTTCTAGCCGTGTGACATGTCGCATTGTCTTGCTGAAGATCCCATTCGCCCCAGAAGACACAATCGGTATGTATGGGGGGTATGTGATCTGCAAGGAGGGATTCATACCCAAGTAAGTTGAGAGCGCCTTCCACATGAATAAGTGACCCAGAGAATGCCCCGAAAACCTTCCCCAGACCACAACACTGCCATCACCGGCTTGTGCTCTTCCATTAATGGTTGCAGGGTATTTTCCGATGCTTCACGCCCGACAGAAAAAAATCCATCCATTTCATAAAACGGGGCCCCATACACAGTAGGGTTAGCAGAGGTGCAGGGACATCAGTCTGCTCCGGGGCCCTATACAGAGTAGGGTTAGCAGAGTTGCAGTGACATCCGTCTGCTCCGGGCCCCATACACAGTAGGGTTAGCAGAGGTGCAGTGACATCCGTCTGCTCCGGGTCCCATACACAGTAGGGTTAGCAGAGGTGCAGGGACATCAGTCTGCTCCGGTTCTCCCCACACAGTAGGGTTAGCAGAGGTGCAGTGACATCCGCCTGCTCCGGGCCCCATACACAGTAGGGTTAGCAGAGGTGCAGTGACATCCGTCTGCTCCGGGCCCCATACACAGTAGGGTTAGCAGAGGTGCAGTGACATCTGTCTGCTCCGTGGCCCCATACACAGTAGGGTTAGCAGAGGTGCAGTAACATCCATCTGCTCCGGGCTCCATACACAGTAGGGTTAGCAGAGGTGCAGTGACATCCATCTGCTCCTTGGCCCATACACAGTAAGGTTAGCAGAGGTGACGTGACATCCGTCTGCTCCGGACCCCATACACAGTAGGGTTAGCAGAGGTGCAGTGACATCCGTCTGCTCCAGGGCCCCATACACAGTAGGGTTAGCAGAGGTGCGGTGACATCCGTCTGCTCCGGGGCCCATACACAGTAGGGTTAGCAGAGGTGCAGTGACATCCGTCTGCTCCGGGGCCCCATACACAGTAGGGTTAGCAGAGGTGCCGTGATCTCCATCTGCTCCGGGCCCCATAGCAGTTGTCCCTCCTCACATCAATGGTGCATGGTGTCCGCAGTTTGCACGTCTCTTACTCACTACAGCATCATTTCTCCG
Organism: Phyllomedusa bahiana; assembly: GCA_025379985.1. NCBI lineage: Eukaryota > Metazoa > Chordata > Amphibia > Anura > Hylidae > Phyllomedusa > Phyllomedusa bahiana. Next base: position 5,334 of record JAODAL010025891.1, on the reverse strand, counting down.
CTCACAATACTTTCCCCACCGCAGCCGCCAACCGGTCACAAACTGCACAGTGTCAGAAATGCCGCCACCCTTGGTGCAGAAGCCAACAATCCTCACTATTTGCCATTAATAAATCGCCCCTTTTACCTATGACATCAACAAGGGATATGTATGCAGACGGCCTACTAAACACCTTACATACCTACCAGGCCAGGGCACCACATGTGACTTCCTTCATGAGCCACACGCTGCCCTCGCCGTCATAATAATGTGACTTGACTGGGTATAACCTCACTATTCCGGCTCTGTCCTTACCTGCGGGGTCATGGTAGTTTTCTGGTTCCTTTTTGGGGACCTGGTGTTTATCTGCCGATCTTCTTCATCACTGATCAGTCTGCTCCGTTTTGAGCTCCGCTGCGGCTACAGAAATCACAGCACATTAGGATGGAGTCTCAGCATTTGAAATCTTACTTATCTAAAATGTGTGATATATAGGGTTATATGATAGAGGAGCTGAGCTCTGTGATATATAGGGTTATATAATAGAGAAGCTGAGCTCTGTGATATATAGGGTTATATGATAGAGGAGCTGAGCTCTGTGATATATAGGGTTATATGATAGAGGAGAGAAGCTGAGCTCTGTGATATATAGGGTTATATGATAGAGGAGCTGAGCTCTGTGTTATATAGGGTTATATGATAGAGGAGAGGAGCTGAGCTCTGTGATATATAGGGTTATATGATAGAGGGAGAGAAGCTGAGCTCTGATATATAGGGTTATATGATAGAGGAGAGGAGCTGAGCTCTGTGATATATAGGGTTATATGATAGAGGGAGAGGAGATGAGCTCTGTGATATATAGTTTTTATATGTAAGAGGAGAGGAGCTGAGCTCTGTGATATATAGGATTATATGATAGAGGAGAAAAGCTGAGCTCTGTGATATATAGGGTTATATGATAGAGGGGGGGAAGCTGAGCTCTGTGATATAGGGTTATATGATAGAGAAGCTGAGCTCTGTGATATATAGGGTTATATGATAGAGGGAGAGAAGCTGAGCTCTGTGATATATAGGGTTATATGATAGAGGGAGAGAAGCTGAGCTCTGATATATAGGGTTATATGATAGAGAAGCTGAGCTCTGTGATATATAGGGTTATATGATAGAGAAGCTGAGCTCTGTGATATATAGGGTTATATGATAGAGAAGCTGAGCTCTGTGATATATAGGGTTATATGATAGAGAAGCTGAGCTCTGTGATATATAGGGTTATATGATAGAGGAGAGGAGCTGAGCTCTGTGATATATAGGGTTATATGATAGAGGAGAGAAGCTGAGCTCTGTGATATATAGGGTTATATGATAGAGAAGAGCTGAGCTCTTTGATATATAGGGTTATATGATGAGGAGAGGAGCTGAGCTCTGTGATATACAGGGTTATATGATAGAGAAGCTGAGCTCTGTGATATACAGGGTTATATGATAGAGAAGCTGAGCTCTGTGATATATAGGGTTATATGATAGAGGAGAGGAGCTGAGCTCTGTGATATATAGGGTTATATGATTTGAAGCAGGAGTAAATACTGACAGGACTCCATAAGAGATAGTGAAAGTCCAACTGACTCTGCCCACAAACAGCGATTTGACAGCTTTCGGTCTATCAATGTGTTTACAGCATAAACGGTCAATCACTGAATGTGGGTGGTGGGAGAATGACTTTCACTATACACACACACACCTCCCTATAACTGTGGACAAAATTGTTGGCCCCCTTTCATTAAAAAAAAAAAAGAGAAAACCCACAGTGGTCAATGAACTAAAATGTACTGAAAATCAATTAATGAAAACAAGACATTGCTATTATCCTGTTGGGAGGGCCCCATGACCTGTAGCGGAGACCAAGCCTTCTGACACTGGGCAGCACAATTTGCTCCATAACGCTTTGGTAGCCTTGAGATGCAACAAAGCAGCCCCTAAACATAACCAAGCCTGCTCCATATTTCGTAGTAGGTATAACGTTCATTTCGTTGTAGGCTTAATTTTTGCATTTGTGAACATAGAGCTGATGTGACGTGCCAAAAAGCTCCAGCTTTCTCCCATCTGTGCAAAGGACAACCTCACAGACTTGGTGACTTGTCAATATGCATTTTGGCAAATTCCAGCCTTGCTTTTTTATGATTTGCTTTCAACTGTGGTTCCCTCCTCAACTGTCTTCTATGAAGTCCATATTGGCAAAGACAGGGTGGTGCGATCTAACGCTAATGTACCTTGAAGTTCACCTCTAATCTCTTTGAAAGGAGTTTTTACGCTCTTAAGTTACCATTTCTATTTTCAGTCTCTTTAATTTGTCATCATTTTTCCTATTGCAGCCACATCCAAGAAGGTTGGCTACAGTCCCATAGACCATAAACTTCTGAATAATATGTGCAACTGGGGTAATGGGACCATCAAGCTATTTGGAGAGGTTATAACCTTTAAAGGGGTTTTGCCACGATGTAATGTTGACGTGGGATCCTCCAAAATGGGTATTTAATCACTTTTCTAAATATATGTGATTACAAAAAAAGTGAAGCCTGTGAGAGCTACAGCATTGCTCAGTCCCCCTTAGTTTCCTGAAAGTTTACTTTAGACACGACCAGGAGCTGACAGGGAGCTGATCTGGCCGTGCTTGCGTGTTTGCACTTCTTATCTGATGACAGGGAACATGAAGGAGCTTGCAAGGGGCTGGGGAGAAGTGCAGTGAATGAGGCTGTGTCTTTTGTATAATCCACTGGTTGTAATATAAATTATTTGAGTAAACATTGCAGACGCTCCCTGCTTCCTTGCTCTCCTCTCACCCCTGCAGCCGCTCATGACGCTGCATGCTTTGTTTATATTCTCTCCTGAGCAGATAAGAGGAAAGGAACTCACTTCATGTCAAAACCCCTATAAGCGTACGTACACACGGCTTATTTTGAAGTCGTATTCGAAGCCGCTTTCAGAGCGTTACCGCACCCAAAACCTCATAAAAACCACCCATGACACACGCTTCTTCAGAAGAGGTTTTAAAGGCGTTTCTCGACGAGGTTTTCAACCATAGAAATTAATAACCACGTCAAAAACTGCTCTGAAAGACGCGCTGAGAAACGCGCCTAAAACACGCTTCAAGACATGACACTACTTTTTCATCGCTTCCAAAGAAGCGCGTGAAAACCTCGTCTTGTGTGAACTACAACAAGGTTTTACATAGGAATCAATTAAATGAACTGGGGGCGACTTGGATGGTGTTTTGGGCGCGTAAACGCTCCGAAAACCACGTCAAAATAAGCCGTGTCAACATACTCAACATGTTTGCCTATAATTTTCTCTCTTATCTCCCGAGACAACTCTTGCCTTGGCATCCATTGGTCAATGTGGTACACACCATGATACCAAACAGCACAGTGACTACTTTCAACCTTTAAATATGCATAATGACTTAAAGGGGTTGTCTCACTACAAGGATTGTTTTTTATGTTAAAGATCTTGCAAAAACAAGTCACTTTCCTATATGTGCATTACCAGTGTCCTACCTATTCCTAGATATCCCCTCTTGTATGGGCTGCATCAGCTCCTCAGGTCGCTATAACTACAGACCTGTTCTCTCTCTCCTGATAGGCTGCCAGCACTGGTTGCTATAGCTCCAGACCAGTTCGATCTCTCCTGATAGGCTGCCAGTGCTGGTCACTATAGCTACAGACCTGTTTAATCTCTCCTGATAGGCTGCCAGCACTGGTTGCTGTAGTTACAGACCTGGCTTCTACTGCCGCCTAGTGGAAGCCAGTAAACACGCCCCTAAATTCCAAGTGAAACCAAGAAAACAGGACTGAGGTACGATGAATCAATGTAGGGAGACAAGCCCTTTAATTAAAAGTGAAGACACCTGTGATGCTATTTCCCATTCACAAATTATTCTCCATTTTTTCCAGAGGTGCCATCATTTTTGTCTGTATTATTCTTTTTCATTGGTTGATTGTCAGTAAAATTACTGTCAGTTTTCAAGTTATTTCAGTGACCATTGTGGGTTTCTGTTTAACAGACGAGTACCAACAATTTTGCCTACATGTATAAATCAGCATTGTGCCACTTCTCTGTCAGGGTATGTGCACCCAGCATGTTGAAAAACATATCCAAACACGTAACACAAAGTGTGGTACATATTTGGATATGTTTTCTGGACTGCAAAAATGTATCCCTATTTCTATTGGCTTTTAAATGTGTAAAAAAGGATCAAGAAGTTTTGGAGGGAGCCGTACAGCGCAATACAATAAAGTATGTCAAATATTTTACATTGAAATCAATGACAACTAAATGGAACACTTAAATACGTAATTGGGTACGCAAGACATACCCAAATACGTATTTCCCAAACACCGTGAACTTACCCTTATTCTTCCTGGAAATTTAAGAATAAATTAACAACTGCACCCTAACATTCTCCATGTCCATGCTGCAAACCTGCACAACGTGGCAGGAGGTGGGGGCTAATACTGCCTGGGGAAAGCCCGCCAGACTGTTCCAGACTGGTCATGTCTACACGGTTTTACAATCTGATTTTGACCCACATTTTGGATTTGAAAACTGTCAAAATTCAACTGTAAATCCATCCCCATAGACCTCAATAGAAAATCCGGACTTCCGGTTCCGGCGCCGGCGCATGAGGCCGCAGTGGGGAACGGCTCCCCGCGCCCGCCGGCTTTTAGAGCAGCAATAGCTGTTTAATACAGCGCAGACCGGCCGACCATAGCGGGGATAGCCCGCCCGCACACCGGGGCATTCTGCCCACGGGATCGCGCGCACCGCGGACCTATTTTAACCCGCTGCGAGACACTGAAACCCGGGGCCGCCCCGCTTTTCCCGAAGGGGGGGGGCTTTGGCCGCGGCCCAGCACACAGAGGGACGCCCTTCTGTGGGCCCGCTGGAAGTGGGGGAAGGACTTTCCCCCCCCCCCAACAACACCCCAAGGCTACCAACTCCCGGGGGGGGGCTTAGTAACTGGCTTGCCATACAGAAAACATTAACCCCAGGCTGCTGCACACTTGCCAAATCATGGGCGCTTATCGCAGAAGGAGGCCCCCTCACCTGCCAGGGGGTTACAAACCCCCCAGTTCCTCTGTCTGTTTCTACCCCTGATGGAGAAATACTTTTACCCGAAAAGGCCCCGAAACCGGAGCCACCACGGACCCGCCCCGGATAAAACCTAAAATGGCCCCACCAGCCCTGTCCCCCCCAGGGACAGGAGAGACAAAACAGCATGCCAGCAGCAGCAGGGGGGGAAGGAACGAGAAGAATCCCTACCGATTTCTGCCCCCAAAGGGGGCCCCGGGGGTCGCTGAA
>JAODAL010025890.1:0-57779 GCA_025379985.1 Phyllomedusa bahiana | reverse complement strand
TAGCAGTACGAAGTGACACATGGCCTACAAGCAGGGGTGCACCTGGGTGTTGAGCACTGAGATGGGGCAGGTGAAAAACCCTTGCACCATCCTTTGCCATTTTTGAAGAACCCACCAAAATGGTCAGGCGGACTAAGCCCTTGTCACATAGCATTGTGGGTAAACTTAGTTCTGGAAGATCGTTGGGACACCTGAAACAAAAGGTCCCCCCCCAGCGACGGGAGAACGGACACAGAGCAGCACAAAAAAAAAGCCTTTCTCTCCGTCAATCCACAAGGGCCCGACAGTTTCTCAATTTTATCGTCTTCTTTGGGCAGTGGTTCGGGGTCCGGGGGCAGTGAAGGGGGCAACTCAGCTCCGGGGTGCATCTATGGGGCAATCAGGGGTTTGAAGCTGTGCCGGGGGAACAGAGGAGGAGGAGGGGGAGAGGAGGTATTCCTAGACCCGACGTTACGACGTCCCCCCTTGGAAAGGGGTTGGCGAAAATTTTGAGGCGAGGAGGAAGAGAGAAGATCATTTTGCGTGCCCCTCGACCCAGGGCTTGGGAAATCAAGGCCCATCCCCCACATGGGTTTTGGATGCTCCTTTCCTAAAACATGATCCTCGCATTGGGGGCCACAAAATAAACAACGTTACTGGGGGGGCCACCCTCCTGGATCCCCGGTACAAACAAAAAATCACCCACTTTCCTTCCACCCCCCCCAAATAGAGAGTAAAATGCAGAAAAGAGCCCTTTGCTGTTGATCAACTGAACATCTGTTGTTCTGTTCACTTTCCTAAAATTCAGAGGGAACAAAATCACAACTGACGCATAGAGTGCCAAGTACCGTAGGGGCAGCAGCAGGCAAGGGGGGCAAAAAGGGGTCCTCTGCAATCTTTTTTTTCCCCCCCCCCCCCCCTCCCCCCCCCAACGCGCAATGCAGGGCACAATCCAACACACAGAGATCGCTTAGATCAGGTCCCAACTATCTGCGTCCAACACCGATGTTTTGCATGGTTTCCCGGGACCCAATAGACTTCTGGGTACCAAAAGGGACGAGGGCCCCGAGCGGCCGTCCACCCATAGGGGTTTTTCCTGCCCACACCCAGCGTCAATCTGGCGCCCTTCAGAAACAGGGGGGAAGTCTTAAGACAAACGCATCCGCTTTAAAAGATAATTTGGATGTTTGACTTTCTCAAGATGAATCAGCCATGGATCTCTGATGATTTTTTCCCCCCAATTGCCAGGTCACCGATTAGTTGCCGATCTATTTTCACTTTCCTCTTAAAAACAGAAATGGTCCTCTTGAAAAGTTTTTTTTTTAAATGATCATTTCTTACGAATTTTTATTCTCTTTTCGCAACAGTTCTTTTTGGGCTGTTTTGCTGTGGGGAGACGAAAAAGACAGCAAGGGGTTTAAATGACAACACCGTATTCCATTTACTCACTTTATCTTTAGAATTTTTCGCTTTGTCAAGGGTTTTGAGGCATGTTGCTTGAGATACAGCATAATTATGGCCCTTTTGGGAACGAAATGTGGCTTCTAAGTGCATTTCTCCATCACAATTTTTAAATGTGGCTGAAAAGTATTTTTATAATTTTTTGGGTCTTTTGCTGTAGATACAGAAATGTCATGGTTTTTTGGGAACAGAAATGTGGCTTTTAATTGGGCATTTCTCCCTCACAATTTTTAACATGGCTGAGAAAATTTTTAAAATTTTTTTGGTCTTGCTGCTTTGAAAAGAGCAATACTACAGCCCTATTCTAAAAAAAATATTTCTAACAGACATTTTTTTTTCACAATTGTCCAAAGGGGGCTCGGGGTATTTTTTGAATTTTTTGGGGGGATTTTGCGAAAAGCAGCTATACTACAGGGCCTATTATAAATAAATGTTGTTTTTTAACGACTTTTGTTCTTCACAATTTTCCAAAATGGGTCAAGGGGCTGCTTTGAATTTTTGGGGATTTTCTTGACATGACTATACTACAGGTCCTAATAAAAAAAAAATGTTTTTCTAAAAACTTTGTTTTCCAATTTTCAAAAGTGGCTCAAAAGGGGGAAAGGTGCTGTCAAAAAAGGAATATAGGGCACTGTTTAAAGGGCCATATTTCAAAATGATTGTTTTTGCAAGATCTTTAAAAAAGCTATCAATCCCCCTATTGAGACAACCCATTTAATACAATTAAAAAAGAGAAAAAAAGACATGGTGGGATTCCATCCCATTTTTTAAAAAGTGTTTTTTTAGAATTAAACACAAAAAAAAATTTTCTGTACAAAATAGCTGGGAAAAAAATTTCCCCGAATTTTACAAGGGGGGTACAGGAAAACTTTACCAATTAGGTTATTCAGAGGCATGGAGTAGGGGTCACGGGCAGAGAACAATACGAGACAATTCCTCCAGCCGTTTATAAAAAAGAGAAAAAAAATCCAGAAAAAGGGGACCTGGGGGGAACAGGACGTTAAACCACCAGTATTTCCCAAAGGGAAACTCAAATTGGGCCCACTCATACGAGGGGAAAAAAGGGTACCCCAGGGGCTTGACTGGTTTTCTGGGAAGGCTGGAAAAGGGTTTTACCTCACACTTCCCCTTTTCCCCGCTTCAGCACGACTGTTTCGTTGCTGCTCATAAGGGGGATTTTTACCGTTTAATAGAGACGGACCCAGCCTGGGCTCTCACCGCACCCACGTAATCAGGGCCCGGCTGCTGAACCTGCGTGTTAATAGATGACGACGCTAGCCTGGTCTCTCACCCCACCCACGTAATCGGCACTGGACCTCCTGTTTAAAAGATGACAACGCAGCCTGGGCTCTCACCGCCCCACTGTTAAGTCTGGCCCTGGCAGCTGGGACCTCCTTGTTTAACAGAATGGCTGGAACGGCAGCACTTCTCTCACCGTTAGGGCAATCAGGAAGAGCTTCAAAATTCCTCAAAAAAATCAGATTTTTGAAAAAGTGATTTCTGTAGGTTAAGGATGTCTATGTTGGAGCGAATTTTGCGTTGCTATCGAGATCGATCGATATTCGATAGTCCGGGGGCGGCCGCTACGATAAGGTTTTTTCGATAGTGAGCATCGATATGAGCGAATTTTACCATTAAAGTCCTATGGGAGAGCCACAACACCTTCATTATTACAAGCACCCAAAACAAGGCTGGAGAAGCTGAAAAATTAACATCCACACAGTCAAATGGATACGTGCGACATTAGGCAACACACTTAGTTATAAAAGTCCCACAGAAAAATAAGTCACAGAACCATTCACTATCCCTGGCTTGTAACCAACAAAGCCCTGACCCTTAAACCTGCATCACACACACCCACAAATTAAAAAGTGCAGAAGGGCAGTATGAATTTGAACCCATCATGTTCCCTTGAACTGGACATTGAATATCCCTGTCCTGGAACGCAGGCATGAGCCCCAACCTGCATGAACCCCCAATTTAAAAAGTGCCAGGAAAAAAGGAGTCCTTTCAACCACCATTTTTATTGAAAACTAGACACTAACTATATCTGTCCTGTAGCCGCAGAATAACCATATACCTTGTCTGACCCACCAAGTTTAAAAAAGTGGCCGAAAAAGGAACTTTCCAACCACCATTGTTTAGTTAACTGGACATTGACTATACCTGTCCTGGCCACAGCAGACCCCAAACCTCAATGAACCCCCACATTTAAAAAAGTGCCGGAATAAAGGATCTTTTCAACCACCATTTTAGTTTCACTGGACATTAGACTAATACCTGTCCCAGGCACAGCATAGCCCAAACTGCCGATGACCCCCACATTTAAAAAAAAGTGCCGGAAAAAGGTGTCGTTCCCAACCACCATTTAGTTTTCACTGACCTTGACTATTACCTGTCATGTCCACAGCAGAGCCCCCAAACCTGCATGACCCCCACATTTAAAAAAAGTGCCGAAAAAGATCTTTATTTCAACCACCTATTATTATAGTTTTCACTGACATTACAATACCCTGTCCCTGGCCACACCCAGCACATGAGCCCAAAAACCTGGCATGACCCCCTACATTTTAAAAAAGTGCCGGAAAAAGGAAACATCATCACCCACCATTTTAGTTTCAGCTGGACCATTGGACTATACCTGTCCTGGGGCCACAGCTTGAGCCCCAAACCTGCATGACCCCACATTTAAAAAAAAGCCCGGAGAAAAGGATCTTTCAACCACCATTAGTTTCATTCAACTGGACATTGACTATACCATCCTGGCCACAGCATGAAACCAGTGCCGGGAGTTTACAGTGGTGCGGTGAAAAAGCCCAGGCTGGCGTCCGTCATCTATTAACACGCAGGTTAAAATGCCTGATGACGCAGCAACGAAAACTGTCGTGCTGAGCAGAGTGCGGAAGCGGAAGTGTGAGAACTCCAGCCTTCCTCTGTACACAGTCAATACTGGGTAGCGCTTGCCCTCCGTTATGAGTGTGGACCAATTGAGCTTCACTTGGAATACTGGTGGTTAACGCTCTGTTACACCCAGGTGCCCTTTATCTTGGCATTCTTTTTCTCATTTTACTCAACGTGCTGGAGGAAATGGTCTCTGTACTTTGTTCTCTGTCCGTGCTCCTACTCCATGTCCTCTGAATAAACCTACTTCTGGTCAAGTTTTCCTGTACCTCCTTGTACAATTCAGAGGAATTTTTTTAACAGCTATTTTGTACATGCAAGTTTTTTAGTACTTTAATTCTAGAAAACACATTTTTAAAATAGGATGGAATCCCACCATGTCTTTGTTTCTCTTTTTTTCATTGTATTAAATGGGTTGTCTCAATACAGGGATTGATAGCTATGTTAAAGATCTTGCAAAAAACAAGTCATTTTGCAATATGTGTCCATTAACAGTGTCCTACTATTCCTGTTTCTGACAGCACCATCACCCTTGAGCCACTCTTGACAATTGTGAAGAACAATATGTCTGTTAGAAACAACATTTTTTAGAATAGGACCTTGTAGTATAGCTGCATGTCACAGCAAATGCCCCCAAAAATTCAAAGCATGACCTTGAGCCACTTTTGGTCAAATTGTGAAGAACAAATGTCTGTTATAAAATAAATTTTTTAGAATAGGACCTGTAGTATAGCTGCATGTCACAGCAAAAATGCCCCAAAAATTCAAAGCATGGACCCTTGAGCCACTTTGGACAATTGTGAAGAACAAATGTCTGTTAGAAACAACATTTTTTTTTAAAGGACCTGTAGTATTGCTGCATTTCAAGCAGCATGACCCAAAAAATTATAAAAATGACTTCTCAGCCACTGTTAAAAATTGTGAGGGAGAAATGCCACTTAGAAGCACATTTCTGTTCACAAAGGACCATAATTATGCTGTATCTCACAGACATGACCCAAAAAATTATAAAAATGACTTCTCAGCCACTATTAAAAATTGTGAGGGAGAAATGCCACTTAGAAGTCACATTTCTGTTCCAAAGGACCATGATTATTGCTGTATCTCACAGCAACATGACCTCAAAACCATTGACAATGCGAAAACTTCTTAAGATAAAGTGAGTAATGGAATACGGTGTTGTCATGAAACCTTGCTGTCTTTTACAGTCTCCTCACAGCAAAACCAGCAAAATGAACTGTTGGGAAAAGAGAATAAAAATTGCAGTAAGAAATGATCATTTTAAAAAAAAGTTTTCAAGAGGACCATTTCTGTTTGAAAAGGAATGTGAAGTAGACTGGCAACTATTCTGTGTCCTCGGCAATTGGGGCCACAACTTCATCAGAGATCCATGCCTGATTCTCTTGCAGAAGTCAAACGATCCAAATTATCTGTTGGAAAGCCGGACCGGCATGCGTTTGTCTGTAATGACTCCTCCAGCTGTGCTGAAGATCGTCAGATATATGACGCTGGTGTGGGAGGACAAACACCTCTATGGCGTGACGAGCCAGCTCGGGCCATTCGTCCATTTTGGATTACCAGAAAGAAGTCTACTGGGTCCAGACACATGCAAAACATCGTGTTGAGATGCAAGGATAGTCATGCACATGATCTTAGCTGATCTCTGTGTGTTGGATGTGTGCCATGCATTGCTTGCGTTGGTGAGTGGTAAACAAAAGATTGCCAGACGTCACCCATTAGGCTTCTGCCACCTTGCTGCTGCTGCCGCTACGCTACTTGGCAATTACTGCTGTCACGTCGCTGATGTTTGTTCCACCGTGGACATTTGGGGGACGTGAAGCAGAGCAACAGTGGTCTTCCAGGTGATCAATCAGCAAGGTCTCCATTTCTACATTTTTCTCTCTATTTTGGGTGGGGTGGAGGAAAAGTGCTGATTTTTGTTTTGTATCGGGGTACAGGAGGGGTGGCAACCCAGTACTGTTGTTCATTTTGATGGCCTTAATGCGGGATCATTGTTGGAGGAAATGGAGATCCAAGCACTCATTGAAGAGATGGAGCCTTGATTTCCCAAGCTGGGGTCGTGGGGGCACTAGCAAAAACCTCATCTTCCTCAAATCTTCATCTCCACCTCAAATTCGCGCCAACATCATTCCAAAGGCAGGGACGTCACGGTAACATCCAGTGTCTAGGAATACCTCCTCCTCTCCTCCTCTCCTCCTCCGCTGCCTCGGCAAGCTTCAACCAGCCCTGACTTGCCTGAGATGATGCACTGAGAGCTGATGCGCCCCTTGCACTAGCTCTGGACCCTCGAACCAATGCCTAATGAATACGGATGAATTGTGAACTGTCGGGCTTGTGGATTTGACGGAGATAGAGGGCTCCGAGCGTAGCATGCTGTTGTCCGTCTCCTCCTCCGTCGCCTGGCGGGACCTGTTGTTTCAGAGTGTCCAACGATCGTTTCCAGAACGAAGCTACCACAATGCTTATGCTGACAAGGGCATTTTCCGCACTGACCATGTTGGTGATTCTTCAAAACTGGCAAGGATGGTGCAGAGCTCTTTCACCTGCCTCACTTCTCGGTGGTTATCCAAACACCCCGAGGTCCGTACGCTGTTGTCAGGCCATGTGTCACTTCGTACCTGCGTAATGGCATTGCAGCTGCTGCCCACATCGCTCTTGTAGATGTTGGAGGGTGGAATTCAAGCGTGTTGCCGCGTTCAACAAGACGGTTGACGGGCGACGAGGCGAGTGACTGCTGCAACGCAGCCAGGCGGGACGAAGAAGGGTGCGAACGAGCGGATTGTGCGAACCTCAGACTCGAGACTTCTGCAGCCAGGCAGTCCAGACCGGGTAGCTCTTTGAAATTTCTGGACGACAAGGTTCATGACATGTGCCAGGCAAGGGATGTGCTCCAGCCTTCAGATTTAAGGGCGGGCAGCAGATTTTTAGCATTATCGCACACCACCTTGCTGGCTCAAGGTTCTTGTCACCCCAGCCAGCGCTCAAGTCTTGTTGCTTAGAGCCGTACAAGCTCCTGGCACCTGTGTGTGGACGTCTCTCCAAGGCAGATTAATTTCAACAGGCCTGGTGTTCTGGGAACGTGATGCACCAGAGGACCATTGGGGGAAAGAGCCCTGCACCATCCCTGCGGTTTTGAAAGCGTGCGCCGACACGAGCTTGAGGAGCCACCGTCACCCCAGAGACAACCACCCCAGCTCACCCAGTGAGCTGTCACAGAGATATAGCGGCCTTGGCCGTGCTTATAGTCCATTTGTGTCGGTGGGGGAGATGGACTTTCCGGACAAAGATGCAGACAACGCGTTGAAATTTTAGATGACACGTGGTGGCCAGGGCAGGGACGGCTTTTCTGGCAATAGAAATGCCTGCTCGGCATCTGGTATTAGGGGCAAGCGAGGGCCATGCGTGGCGGAACCCATCTGTGTGTCACAGACGGAAAAGCAAACATTTCCAAGGCAAAAAGCCTGGCAATGCCGGACATTCGGGCTTTTGGCTTTGGGATGGTTGGGTTAAAGTGTTTCTTCTGCTCCCAATACCTGGATGACCAGAAGGCTGGTGCTAGACTGGCCGCTGTACGGCGTGCAGGGCGTTCAAAACATGGCGGTAAGGAGATGGGGTTGGATGGGTCTCTGGTGGTGCTGTGTGGTAACTCGGGCGACGGTGGAAGCTGAAGCGGAGGCTGATCCCCTGATATGACTCAGAGAGAATGGGCAGCTGAGGAATGTTTAGGGGTTGACGTGGTGAGGCGGGAGACAGAGGGGTGTGACAGTGGTTGGAGGCCGGCGGCGTCGGTCTGGCCTTTTTTGGCCAAGTGTTCCCTCCATTTCAAACTCAAGCATTCGCTGCATGTGGACTAGACCAATGTTGGGTGTGGTTAAACCACTTAAGGTTTTGCCCTCTTACTTATGCGTTTACGGCAATGGCGGCATTATGACATCGCTGGGTGAATCAGAGGTTGTCAAAGAAGGCCAGCTTGAGAGGTCCTGGACCTTTTTGACGGCGATAAGCGAGGAGCGGTGGTTTGCGCTGGACGTGGCTTGGCGGAATCATATCAGGCGGGACTTCTGCTGAGCGCCCTCTCCCTTTTGTGGGCGGGATCCCGTTATTGACACTACCTCCATCGTCGTCTCCTTCAGTCCACTGATGAAGCGCTCGCAAGAAATTCTGTGGAAAAGACCAGATGGATCCACAAAATGTCGTCTACATCATCAACACAGGTGGACTGGTCGTCCTGGACTTTCTGCATCCAGAAGCTGCGGGCTACAGCAAGGGGCACTGCTAGGCGTTTGCCGATTGTCCGGCTTCCTTCACTCCTTCTGATGGCATCCAGTAACTGGGCGTAGAAGCAGAGAAAGATCATCCTTTTGGCCCTCTTGATCTTTTAACATGCCTTCTGACCCCAACCGCATTTTGTCATCAAAGAGGTCTTCAGAAAATGGATTATCCACAGTGGTGGGTACTCGAGTTGACATTTGGGCTGCTTCATGTTGGACAGATGCTGTTGATGCTGATGACGACATTTGTGGCCGTGACTGCTGAGGAGAGAGGGTAAGACTGATAGATGAGGTTGCATTTAACACTGAAGGACAGATTGGCGACGATGTTCCGTGATCCTTGAAGTTTCACAGGGCTCGCTACCATCGGGGATACACCTCTGGCAGATTGACAGACTGATACGGTCCTGAAAAAACTGTCGATCCGCTGGCATGCGTGTTGTCGCCAGCACTGGGAAGGAGAACCTTCTCTCGGTACCTTACCTCTCCATGTGCTACCCCCCTCTTTGCTCGCTTACCACCTCGCTCATTTAGCTCCATGTTTCAGAAATATACAAATTTGAGAAGGTGATGAATAGTTTGGAAGTCTCTTATTAAAGACGGCCAAATCACAGCTATTCTCAAACCCTCTAATCAAAAACATAATTGCTGGATTCAAATTTAATGCGAAGCAAGGTGTCCTATCAACAAAATCTGGAGCTGGGCACAAAGTCAAAAAACACGTATCTGTTCTGTTTTGATATAATTAAACGGTAATTTTTTGCAACCTTTCAATTCACTGTGGTGAATTATAGAATTGCTGTTTTAAGATTTACGTAGATGCTGAGTCAATGAACAGTGCGGGTGCGGCAAAAGTCAAAAACACGTAACTGTGATGTTTTGTACGATACACGGTTATTTTTGGGACAACAAACAACTGTGCTGCACTACAAGATTGCTGGTTTGTAATTTAAGTGCAAGGTGGATATATCAACAGTCAACAGGTGTAATGGGTAAAATTGAACACCTATCTGAAATGTATACTGATAATAAAAGTGGAGTTTTGCAGCTAAAAAAAGAGCCCTGCAGTTACTAGAAATGATGTTTATCCAATAAAAAGTTCAGGCTGCCCAATATCCAGAAATATTTCAATGCAAACTGTTAAAAATTTAAAGATATTCACTACAATGTCTACACTAAGTCTTGGTGAACTTTATCCGTGTTCTTTACAGATAGAGCTTGTCTGTGTTCGCCCACGGGGGCCCCCGCCCCCCCCCCCCCGCCGTGAATTTACAGCGGATGAAAATGCCTTTAAAATTCTCTAGCTAACTACATAAAATGTTCAAATCTCTAATCTAACTAAATTGGAAGGATCACAGCAAATAGTAGAGGTTTTCTGTGCAGAAATGGGACTAATTTTCGCTGAGCTGTTTGGCCACGGGCAGAACGCAGGTCCTATCCCTATGAGACGCTGAGAGACACTGAGGCTGAAACAGGAAACGCTGTTTCTATGTAAAACGAGGTCATGTGATTTTTCCAGCCAATCGCAACCATACACATCCCAGTCATGACGTCGCACACACATCTCACGCTGCTCTATTCTGTAAGCTGATTTGCTGGGCACCAAAATTACAGGAAGCGCCGAAAAAGGCGCGATCTTAATAGATGATGCACAGATTTTAACCTTAATTATTGCATGATCTGGAAATTTCGATCACCATAAAAACCTTGCCGATTTCAACTTTGTCGATAAAAATCGCTCAACACTAGCCATTAATGTCTATGGTGGGACAACCATGTTAAGCAGCAGACAGTTGGCGGATAGAAAAAAGAGTGCTCGATTCTGTGAGATACATTAAGAGACTGGTCAGGTAAGAGACACCAGGAGATACCCATACTGGGCATTAATAGAAGAAGCTGAGACATGGGGAGACGATGTGTGGATCCCCACAGAACCCAGCTTATTGCTCAGATCCAGCAAGTAGGTGAGCTATTTTAGCCAGAAGCAATTGCAAGCAGGGCTGCCATCAGTCATATATTAACAGTTTCAGGGCCCCATACAGCCAAATCAAATGGGGCCCCCACCCATTACTAGTTACTATTTTTTAACATATCAGTGGGCCCCTTTTTGATTAGGGCCCCTGACAAGAGTACTGCCAGTACTGCAAAATCACAATAATCTGCTACATTAAATCTTATAACAGATCTTTTTAAGTATTGCCGAGATGCGGCCTCAATCAAGGAACCTCTTTATCTTCCCCTTTCAGCTCACGAACAAACCATACTTGAGGCATATATTTCAATGTGCAATATATCGTTTACTTGTGCGTATAGACGTATACTGTATAACTTTTAGACTATACAGGCCGGATACAGTCTCTAATCGTATATACAATGGGACTAATGGGCAATACTTAGCTGATTCAGCTTAAGGATAAATCATAGCAAGTCCAGCCAGGAGCTGACAGAAGCACGTCCACACTCCACGCTACCCAGCGAGCGACGTTTCGGAACACACAGTTTCCTTCATCAGGCATGCCCATTTGTCTCATTGTATATACGATTAGAGACTGTATCCGGACTGTATTGTCTAAAAGTTATACAGTTTACGTCTATACGCACAAGTAAACGATATATTGCACATTGAAATATATGCCTCAAGTATGGTTTGTTCGTGTACTGCCAGTACTGCCCTATCGGCACCCCTGATTGCAAGTATTCCTACAGTGGCCACTGCTGGTGCACATTTGAAGAAAGCTTCACCAGAACGCAGGAGCTGCTCTTTACAGCTGATCTCCTCCTGAAACTGATGAACCCTTTCAAGGAGGACTAGTACTATTCTGAATACTGAGAGTAAGAATGAAATCAGGGCAATATAGAGCAGCGACGTACATTCCACTTCAATCGTGCCAGTCTTCTTTTCGCTTCCTCTCTCACTTATTGCGTGACACGTATAATTCCCGGACATTTCTCTCGTCACAGTCACGGTGTCATTTATATAATGGCCATTGGCAGTGCATTCTACTGTCGGCCTGGGGTTTCCATCAGCGAGACATGAAAACCCTGTTTCTCCATCCTTCAGATCCATGGTGGACGGGCACAAACTGTCAGTGAACTATGGTCTGTCTGAAATGGAAACAGAAACAATTAATCTCACATAATATTGATTGATGACTCTATCTATCTATCTATCTATCTATCTATCAATCTATCTATCTATCCATCTCATATCTATCATTTTATCCATCTTCCTATCCTTCTATCCCATATCTATCTATCTATCTATCCATCCATTTTTATCTAGCTATCTATTTAGCTATACATCCATCATCAACAGCAGGTGAAATAAGTATTGAACATGTCAATTTTCTAAGCAAATATAGTTCTAAAGGTGCTATTGACGATAAAAAAGTTCTCACCAGATGTCGGTAACGAACCATTTAATCCAGACAGGCAAAGAAATCAGCCCATTGATGTCCATAAATTAAGTTAAGAGAGGTGACACAGGGAAAAAGTATTGAACAAATGGTGGGAGGTGCAAAAAGCCATGAAAAGTCATGACTCCTGCTGAAATCAATCAGCAATTAGAAAGCAATCCTGTCACTTGCAGCTGGTTAAATTGATGGCCTTTACAAGGTGCCTCACACCTTACAAATGTGCATCACAAGACACTTCTCAGGATGGGTAAAACCAGTGAGCTGTCTCAAGACCTTCACATCCGTATTGTTGCAAAACATAATGATGGCATTAGTTCTAGAAGAATTTCTAAACTAATGAAGGTTCCAGTGAGCACTGTTGGGGCCATAATTTAGAAGTGTAAAGAACTTCATTTCACCATAAACCGACCATGACCGGGAGCTCCTCACAAGATTTCAGACAGAGTAGTGAAAAGAAGTACTGGAGAATAAACCTTTCCGTTCTCTGGAGGAAGGACTTGTTATAGGACCCTTGAATCTTGCAGAGTGTTCTAAATTACAGGATGTAAAGGAACTATAGGGATGTGGAGCTGGACTCAGCAATTCCTTCATCTGATAGTAGGTGGCAACAAAGCACCTGGAGGAAATGCAGAAAGAGAAGTAACCCAGGAAACTTGGGAGAAGGAGTCAGTCTGAGAAAAGCATTAAAAGGGTTGTCTCACTATAGACATATCAATAGGATATGTCATCAATGTCTGATAGATGCAGGTCCCACTTCAATCTCAAGAATGAGCCCTTGTCCCCTGTCTGGGACCGTTGCCGTGTCCGTGCCTGCCATGTCTCCACTTGGGCTCCCTGTCCTGGGGTCCTGGCGGCCTGTGTCCTCTGCTGTATGTTGTCTGTCCTAGTTCCGGTCTCTGTTGGTGGAGTGTCTGTACTGTACTCACTGGCCCTTGCTCCTGCTTCCTGGGATCCTGGGCATGCTCTGCACCTCCTAGGGCGTGCACGCAGCAGCTTCCTGACCTTTAATGGGTCAATGTCTCTATTGCCTTCCTCTTGACCTGTAACCTCTGGCTATAAGAGTAACTTCCTGTCCTTGCTCCAGTGTCAGTCCATTGTTGTGCCTCATGCTGAGTGTTTATCTATCAGAGCTCCTGTCAGCTTCTTAGGTCTGCTATTCTGGACTTAACCCCTGAGATTCCTGGTTCAGTTCCTGCAGTCCATCAGAGCTCCTGACCACCTGTCTGTCGTTTCTGCGGTCCCGGTACCTGTCCAGTACCTGCTGTATTTCTGCCGTTGGACCCGTCCAGTACCTGCTGCATTCCTGGCGTTGCATCTGTCTGGTTTCCTGTCGTATCCTGCTGATGAATATGTTTATTCCTGCTGTGTCCCATCGTTGCATAAGTTTATCTGCTCTACCTGTCTGCCAACACCTTGGACCTGAAGTCTTCCTGCAGCTATGTATCTGCTACCATCACTCCCAGTGCCTGGTGTTCCTGTCCTGCACCCCGGCTGTCACCGCAGGTAGCCACGTCAGGGGTAGTGCGGCAGGCTTCGATGAAGACCGGAGGCCCCTTAGACTCCGCTCCCTGGCATGGATCTCCATCTATACCATCTCACCTGCGGTGATCACAATGGATCCACACCCGTTTATCAGCGATCGGCGTGTCAGTGCCTACTGACATCGCCTGATCATTACAGCCCTGATGCCTTTCCATTTTGAATGGAGAGGTTTCAGGGCTCTTTTGTTGAAATCAATTGCAGTCCTGAGTACAACCTAGCGCACTGTTTGACTTTACTCATAACTCCCATTCATTTCAATGGGAGGCCACCTCCCTGTTAAAATGGAGAGGTTTGGGGTTTGTTCTTGATATAGGTGCAGATCCCAAAGTTGGACTCATACCTATCAGACTTTGATGGACTATCCTATTGATAAGCCATTAAAGGGGTTTTCCACGATCTAATGTTGACGTAGGATCCTCCAAAATGGGTATTTAATCACTGTTCTAAACATATGTCATTAAAAAAAGTGAAGCCTCTGAGAGCTACAGCCTGATTTAGATGCCCTTGGTTTCCTGACAGTTTACATTAGACACGACCAGGAGCTGACAGGAGCTGATCTGGCCGCGCTTGCGTTTTTTGCACTTATCTGATGGCAGGGACGAGCTTTGAAGGGACTGGGGAGAAAAGATTGTGTGTCTGCTGTATAGAGAATCCACTGGTTGTAATGTAATTATCTGAGTAAACATGCAGATGCTCCCTGACTCTCTGCTCAGCCCCCCTCCCACTCCCCTTGCAGCTGTTGGTGAAGGAATGAAAGAAGGCTGCCTGCTGAGCTTATCTTCTCTCCTGAGCAGATAAGAGGGAGAAATAAAACACATATAGCTTGTGCACAATACAGTTCTCCTCTGTGGATTAGCAAAACAATGTTTGCTCAACTACAGAGACTGAGTATCAGGAGCGTGCATGGGAGTTGGAGCGATGACATCACAGAGGAGGTACTTGTTTTTTTAAACACAGAAACCCCTTTTTCAAGCCTCAAGAGGGGAGTATCAGCCTGTTAGGGAAGGAACTCACTTCTTGGCAGAACTCCTTTAATGTCTATGATGGGAAAACCACATTAAGCAGCAGACATTTGGTGGATAGAAAGACAAGTGCTCTATTCTGTGAGATACATCAATAGACTGAGTCAAGTCAGGTGCATGAAAGAGATGCCAGGAAATATCTATACCGGGGATTAATAGAAGAAGTTTAGACATGGGTAGACTATTTGTGGATCCCCACAGATCACCGCTAATTGCTGGCGTCTAGGAAGTAGGAGAGATATTTTGCAGGATGCAAATGGAAGTATTACTACAGTGGCCACTGCTGGTGCCCATTCCAAAAAGCTTAACTAGAGCAGGAGCTGCTTTGTGCAGCCGCCCTACCCCTAAAGCTGATGAACCCTTTCAAGGGGATCAGGCTATTTAAATACTGATATTGAGAAAAGATGATAAAGTTATTGCTAAGTTAAACCTATATTTTCCAGCTTTTGTAAACTACACCCGCGGGCATGCTGGGAGATGTAGTTTCACAACAGCTGGACACAACAGCTGGACATAGCACTATCCTATATACTGAGTGTAAGAATGAAGTCACATACATTGCACAGTAACAGTCCCAGATGTTGTTACACTTCCTCTCTCATTTGTTGCGTGACAGATATAATTCCCGGACATTTCTCTCGTCACAGTCACGGTGTCATTTATATAATGGCCATTGGCGTAGCACTCTAGTGTCGGCCTGGGGTTTCCATCAGCAAGACATGAAAACCCTTTCTCTCCTTCCATCAGATCCATGGTGGACGGGCACAAACTATCAGTGAACTCCGGGGGGTCTGAAATGGGAAAAGAAACAATAAATCTCACATATAGACATATACATATAGATGAATGACTGTCTATATATCTATCTTATTATCTATCTATCCATCCATCTATCTCATATCTATCTATCTATCTATCTATCTATCTATCCATCCATCTATCTCCTTCCTATCTATCTATCTATCTATCTATCTATCTATCTCATATCTATCTAATTATATATCTATTTATCAACCTACCTATCTCATACCTAGCTATCTATTTATGTATCTATTTAGCAATCTCATATCTATCATTTTATTCATCTATCTATTTATCTACAGTTGAAACCTGAAGTTTCCATCCACTATATAAAAATACACATCTGCAGGATTTTCTCACTATCTGACATGAAATTAGAATAAATCTTCCCCGTTTTAGGTCAGTTAGGAACCAAAATTATGTATATTTACCAAATGCCGAATAATGTGAGGGAGAATTTTTTACGGCATTTTTATTACTTTAAAGTCAAAAGTTTACATACACTAGGATTACTCTGCCTTTAAACAATGTGGGACAGCCCATATGATGAGGTCATGTCTCCGGAAGCATCTTGTCACGACCGCTCAGCAAATGGAAGGTGGATCCTCTGGTCACTGCAAGGAGTTAGCGTACCCTACGTCGGGGAGCGGAGTCTAAGGGGCCCCTTGTATTCAACAGAGTCCGCCGCAAGGCATAACGGACTTTGCCGCAGGGAACCCCCAGGTTGCCACCCCTGACGTAGGACTCAGCGATGACAACCGAAGAAGACAGGGAACACACAGGGCTGACCAGAGCGTAGAACTGGAGCAGGCAGGACACCGGAGCGTGGAACCGGCGTTAGGCAGGACCGGTCAGATGTCGTCCAGGTAGACTAGAACACAGGGGTAGAGAAGGTCTCGGAAGATGTTATTTATGAATTCTTGGAATACAGCGGGGGCGTTGCAGAGGCCAAAGGGCATGACCAGATATTCGTAATGGCCATCCCGGGTGTTAAAGGCGGTCTTCCACTCATCCACCTCGCGTATTCGAATCAGACTGTAGGTGCCTCGAAGATCGAGCTTTGAGAAGACTGTGGCTCCCCGGACTCTATCAAAGAGTTCCGAAATCAATGGCAGTGGGTAGCGATTCTTGATAGTGATCTTATTGAGGCCCCAATAGTCTATGCACGGTCGCAAGGACCCATTCTTCTTCTCAAAAAAAAGAAGCCAGCCCCCGCGGGAGATGATGACCTGCAGATAAAGCCCTTTTCCAGATTCTCTTTAATATACGCCGACATAGCCTCAGTTTCAGGTCGAGACAAAGGATACACTCTGCCCCGGGGAGCAGTAGATCCTGGCAGTAGCTCTATTGGACAATCAATAGGGCCGATGAGGAGGGAGAAACTCTGCCTGTCTCTTGCAGAAAACATCCGCAAAGTCCCGACATTGAGCAGGAAGGCCAGGTGGGGCCAGATCAGCTGGAAGAAGGGTCGAGGTACCCACCAAACGTGGAGGGTCTGGTACAGAAATACAAGTAGAGGGGCACCCGGTGCCCCAACGAGTGTCTTCTCCCGTTTTCCAATCGATGTTGGGACTGTGGTCACGCAACCAGGGAAGCCCCAGGAGAAGAGTACTAGAGGAGCAAGTTAGAACAAGGAAGGAGATTTTCTCCTGATGTAGTACTCCAACGTGAAAATTAAGGGGCTGCATGCGGTGCCGGATGGTCCAGGAGAGAACTTCGCCATTCACGGATGAGACAGAGAGAGGCTTGTCCAAGGGAATCACAGGCAGCCGGTACCTATCTACAAGAGCAGGATGGATGAAGTTGCCTGCCGATCCAGAATCCACAAAGGTAGCAACTGGAAGGCAGGAACTGGAGGGAAGCATTAGACTGACCATCATGGTCAATGGCGGAGAGGAGAGTTCCGTGCCAAGGTTTGGCTCTTCCACGAAGCCTAGGCTCTGTAGTTTCCCGGACGCAGTGGGCACTCCCTATGCAGGTGATCTTGGGCACCACAGTAGAAGCAGAGCCCTTGGTTACGTCTGCGAGTCTTCTCCTCCTCCGACAGGTGGGCCCTATCGACTTGCATGGGCTCCTCCCGATTGGACACAGAGACAGGCTGCAGAGGACGCTGGAAGATGGGTGCAAGACGAAGATTCCTACGGGGACGATAACTCTCCCGTTGAAGCCGAACCTCCTGTTGATGTTCAGAAAAATGGATGTCGATGCGGGTGGCCAAGGTGATGAGGTCGTCCAGGCTGGTGGGCAGATCATGCCCCGCTAGTTCATCCTTAATACAACCGGCCAACCCCCTCAAGAAGTTTGCAACCAGGGCCTCGTTGTTCCAAGACAACTCAGAGGATAAAGTCCGGAATTATACAGCGTACTGTCCCACCGAGGAGTCACCCTGTCGGAGTCGAAGAAGTGAAGAGGCAGCGCAGGAGGCTCGTCCCGGCACTGCAAACACCTTGTAAAAGGCGGCCAGGAAATTTGCCAGATTGGCCGTAAGCGGATCTCCACGTTCCCACAGGGGTGTCACCCAGGCCAAGTGCTTCACCGGAGAGGAGAGAAATAATGAAGGCCACTTTAGCCCGGTCGTGGCCAGAACCCCTGGCTGATGTGCCAGGACCTCGCAGTGGATCGTGCACTGGTTCAAAAAACCATGGCAGGCCTTGGGATCCCCATAGTAGAGAGGTGGCAACGGCAGGTGAAGGGAGGATGCTGCAGGAACTGGAACGGAGACAGGTGCCGGAGCCTGGACCATAGGTGCTTCTGGGAGACGAGCCGCAAGATTCTTGAGCATCATGAAGAGTTGCTCTTGACGGGCGCCCTGCCGCGTGATTTCAGCCATGAGGTTCTCTGTGTCTGGTAGCGGTTGATCGGCGGGATCCATGGTCCAGTTGTACTGTCATGACCGCTCAGCGAATGGAAGGTGGATCCTCTGGTCACTGCCAGGAGTTGGCGACCCTATGTCGGGGAGTAGAGTCTAAGGGGCCCCTTGTAAGGATGGACTTTGCCGCAGGGAACCCGCAGGTCGCTACCCCCGACGTAGTACCCAGCGGTGACAGTCGGAGCAGACAGGGAAGACACAGGGCTGAGAAGAGCGTGTAACTGGAGCAGGCAGGACACTGGAGCATGGAACCGGAGTTAGGCAGGACAGGCAAGGCAGGAACGGAGACGTGTCAGAAGTCTATGGCACAGTGGTCGTATGCAGAAACGGGGATACAAACAGAACCGTCAGGGAATACGCTAGGGAACGCACAATGCCGTCACTAGGGCATGGACACGAACAACTGGGCACTGATGGCAGGAAGAGGTATCCCTAATAAAGCCCGTGCCCGAACGCCATAGGTAGAAAGGAAACACCTGTTAAGTATTAGCCCTTTAAATCCAGAGAAGCTGCAAGCCTAATGTCCGGCCGGGAAAGTGCAGGCAGCAGCAGTGACAGCAGCGCGCCGCTCGAGCAGGAAGCAGGACGGGGCAAGGTAAGTAAGCGCGCTGCGAAGCGCAAGCCGGGGACTGCCGCGGGGAGGCACAAGTGGCTGTGTTCTGAGCGTCGGACCGCAGCGTGCTGCATGTCACTTTTGATAGGTTTATTGCCAATATCTGAGTTAATTTGAGACACAGCTGTTGATGTATTTTTTATGCAAACCAGAAACACACTGCTTCTGTGTGTAACATCATGGGAAAGTCTAAAGAAATCATCCAAGATATCAGGAAGAGAATTGTGGACTTGCACAAGTCTAAATCATCTTTAGGTGCAATTGCCAGATACCTGAAGGTGCCTCGTTCATCTGTACAAACAATTATACGCCAGTACAAACAAGGTGGGAATGTCCAGCCATTATACCGCTCAGGAAGGAAACGGGTTCTGTGTCTCAAAGATGAATGTGATTTGGTCTGACATGTGCATATCAACCCAAGAACAAACGCAAAATACCTTGTGAAGATGCTGTCAGAAGCTGGTAAGATTGTGTAATTATCCATAGTGAAACAAGTACTGTATCAACATGGGCTGAAACGTCACTCTGCCAGGAAGAAACCATTACTCCAAAAGACACATACAAAAGCCAGATTAATGTTTGTGAATGCGCACAGGAACAAAGACCTACAGTTTTGGAGACATGTCCTGTGGTCTGAAGAAATTAAAATTGAACTGTTTTTCCATAATGAACATCATTACGTTTGGAGGAAAAAGGGAGAAGCTTGGAAGCTTAAAGGGCCGTTCACACGGCTTATTTTGGGCACGGATTCCAGCCGTATTGCGCGCCGTACTGCGCTGCCATACAGCTGGAATCCGTGCCAGCCATTACGGTAGTCCACAGTTCACATAGAGAACTGTGGATTCCGTCTCTCCTCCCCGCTCGGCGAATACGCCGGGCGGGGAGAAATTGACATGCTCATTATCCCAGCGGGATACACGCCGTGGATAATGCATGTCTATGGGGCCGGCGAGCAGCGCCCCCGCCCCTTACTCAAGCCGTAATTGTGGGCGATATCCATTCCGCAATTACGGCTTAAATAAGCTGTGTGAACCGGGCCTAAGAACTCAATCCCATCTGTGAAACACGGGGGTTGCAGCATCATGTTGAGGGGTTGTTTTGCGGCAGGAGGGACTTGTGCACTTCACAAAATAGATGGCATCATGAGGAAAGAAGGTTATGTGGCAATACTGAAGCAACATCTCAAGACATCAGCCAGGAAGTTAAAGCGTGGGCAGAAATGGGTCTTCCAAATGGACAATGACGAAAAGCTACTGCAAACTGGTTACAAAGTGTGTAAAGGATAAACAAGTCAATGTTTTGCAGTGGCCATCACAAAGCCCTGATCTTAATTCTAAAAAATTTATGGGCAAAGCTGAAAAGGCAGGTGCGAGCAAAGCAGCCTACAAACATGGCTCAGTGACACCAGTTTTGTCAGGAGGAATGGACCAAAATTCCTATCAACTATTGTGAGAAGCTTGTGGAAGGATCCAAAACGTATAACCCAAGTCATACAGATTAAGGGCAATGCTACCAAATACTAATGAAATGTAGGGAAACTTTTGACTTCGCAGAAAGTAATAAAAATGCCTTAAAACATTCTCCCTCTCATTATTCTGGCTTTTGGCAAATATAAATAGTTTTGGTTCCTAATTGACCTAAAACGTGGAAGGTTTATTCTGATTTCATGTCAGATAGTGAGAAAAACCTGCAGATGGGGATTTTTATAGAGTGGATGGTAACTTCTGGTTTCATCTATCTATCTATCTATTAATCTATCTATTAATCTATCTATCTATCTATCTATCTATCTATCTATCTATTAATCTATCTATCTATCTATCTATCTATCTATTAATCTATCTATCTATCGATCTGTGGTATTCTTAGCAGCTCAAAGAAGAAAACATAACACTTACAATGCACTTGAAGGGTCCTTAGTGAAGATTGGGATATGCTCGAATTTTCAATAATATAGGCTGTGCAGGTGATGAGAAGACTTGGAGTTCTCCTGCTCACGGTGAATGTGTGGGTCACCACTGAGGCCTCCTCTCTTTTCTCTTTACCGTCCACACTAATGAACAAACCATAAGCCTCTGGGTGTTCATTGGTTATATTACAAGTTGCAGTCACTTTCTCCTCCAGGTTTACAACATCACTGGACAGATCAAAACTCACAATAGGATTCTCTGGAAAAGAGAATGGAGGAGTTGTTGTTATTTTTAATAGAGAAAGGACATAAAGGCTCACTTAACTATAATGACGCCTTCTGTAGCATAATCAGACTAGATTGTATCCAGAATGGATTATTCATAAAAGTTAAAAAAAATATCTACCTGAGACCTCCACATCAGGCCCCAGATATAGCCTTGCAAGGGTTGTCTTACCATGCAGTTTCACAGAGCCACAGCCAGCTTCAGGACTCCCACTTCCTGGTCAGGCTGTGGGTGGGTTTGTAACAGGGATTTGCATATCAGCTCTGTTATTCCTAGCTATTCCTGTTACAGTGACATGACTGCAGGAGATTTATAAATTGCAGCACACAAGGCCCCAGAGCTCTAAAGTGTGGAAGCTTGTCATTTACTTAGGTAAACAAACTCCATTGCTAGAGATAAGACTTTGCTGGGAGTGACTCACCATGATCAAACGGCAGGTTGCAAAGCAGATAAAAGACAGAAAAGTGGGAAGAGGTGGCCAATAACCTAGAGTATCTTGTGTACATTAGCAGTAGATAAAGTCTGCTTTATCTCCTGAACAAATCAAAATCAGAACAGCAATGTATCTGGTAATAGTCTTTATTTACCGTTCTTTATATGTTAAAAGCTAATCATTGTGGTGAGAAAGCCTCTTTTAAAACATGCATCCTTAACATCATCAGTGTTAGGCAAAACTTGACTGGTGCCATGGAAAAACATGCTGGTTTGACGAACTAAAAGTGGGGTAGACTAAAGGCTTACTGCATTGGTGCCAAAATCACGTTCACCCAGGACTGCATCAGCATTATGGTAAATATCCTGATACACCAAATGGAGGTTTCCCAGCAGGCTCTTTATGGTGTATGTGCTTTTTTCTTGGTTGCTGATAACGTAATTTACATTTTTTTTCACCAGAGATTTAATAGCACGTTCAGTAAAAGGCAAAGATGTTTTTTAAAGGGACACTACCACCTTCATTTTTCTTTTCACATATTGACAAGAAATATGCAACTATTATGTGGATTTTTTAACTAGGTTGTTAGTTTCCCTATGTGCATGACTTTCTTTGACTTCCCCTTTGTGAGCTCTGATAGCACAGCAGTAAAAGGATTGCTTGACGGTCCTTCTTTCAGGCAGGTTATGACCAGTAAAGTGTAAGTATTATCAGCAGCACCAGATAAATGTGAAGAACCCCCTTCTCCCAGTGCAGAAGAGGATTATCCTTTTTTTCCCTTTATGTATGTAACCTTTCTTTTGGATGGACTTTATTGTGGAAACATAAACATACAAACGAAAACTCAAACAGTCCAAGAAAGAAAACGTAAAATAATGGGGTGGATCCAAGGAGACGTGAGGGACAGCTGAGCAACAGCAGAGGGAACCACGGAGCAGGAATAGTACAGCAGACAGGATACAAGATGGATAATGAGGCAAACAGGACAAATATCCAGATGGATAGAGAACTATGTAGGAACCAAAATGCACAGCAAAAACTCAGGCCCTGAGGGAAATGACAGACAGGGCTAAATAGTTCCTCCAGTGAGTGTGGTGAAAACCAGCTGTGCTTGTTGAAGTCACGTGCTTAACTGTTTCCTTGCTGGAAAGCACAGAAAGTACTTGGCTATCCATAGCACAGCAGCTGTCAGGGTCAAATGGCATAGTGCAGAATGATTCCAGGTGAATCATGACAATGTATTTCTGGCCATTCCATAAATAGCTAGTGGTCTAGTCTAGTTTTATCTATCCCTGTCGACACAACAATAGAGCAATTGTCATTTGTACTATTTGTAATAAGACTATATAAAGAGAAGCAACTAAAGTAAAATTAGCTTAGTCTGCCCTGACAACCCAAAGTTTTATCTCCTGCTAGAGAAGGAAAATATGTTAGATGTAATTTTGAATTACATAACGCTGCCAAAATATAAAAAATTGCCAGAAATTCCTTTAAAAAAATCGCTTCCCAGGTAAATTGGCATAACAAAAATACTCCTTTCTGATGGAAGTGTCTGATAAAGGTTGTATAATAGCCAGTCCCTTCCACCTCATTAGCACCATGTTTCCTACCTTGAGGGTGGCTAGGTGCTTGGGTAGGGTTGTCAGAGCTGTGCCACTGCCTATGCACTGCTGAAAAGAGCAGCTTTAAGGTGCACACTGGAGCTCCAAATCCTAGATGGTGCCTACTTTGCTGGTACTGCTGCCTCTGTTAAGCTCTGGCTGTGTCCTCCAGGTAAGGTGGAGAGACAATCCTTCTTCGTCTGAACCCTGGCCATCTCTGCTCAGGGACTTTAACTCCTTAACGACCGCGCACCGTCTTTTGGCATCAGCCGGTGCGGGTCATTCGCCTGCAGCGACGTCTTTTGGCGTCGCTGCAGACTTCAGGGTTTGTGGCGCCTGGCGCCGCAGCAGCGCTGTGATCGGGGCTGTACTACACAGCCCTGATCCCAGAGCATCTCCTGTGAGCACCGGGGAGCGGGGGAAACCTCTGCAACCCGGTGCTTTAACCCTTTGATTGCGGCGGTGCGTTACCGCAGCACAATCATAGGGTTTCCCTGCTCTGTCGGGTGATCGGAACACCCGGTGACTCGACAGAGCCCGGGGAACGGCTGCACAGTCAGCCCTGGGGACCTAGAGTGTCCCCAGGTCTGTCTGTGTATGAAGCCAGTGACCAGGACCCACTGTGTGCTGTCCTGATCACGGCCTGTGTCAAAGTGACACAGATTAGAATGTATTAGCATATATGAATTTGCTAATACATTACTAAGTGTTTTAAAGAAACAAAAATTAAAACAGTTCTCCCTTCAGGGGATTTAAAAAAAAAAAAAAAAAAAAGTAAAAAACATTAAAAGTGTAAAAAAATGAATAAAAAAATAAATAATAAAATAAAAATAAATATTTAATAAAAAATAATTGTGCATACATTAAACACAAAAAAACCCTACCCATATTATGTATCCACATGACCGTAATAACTTGTAGAGTTAAACTAACAAGTTATTAAGTGTGAAATGTGAATGGTGTAAAAAAAAAAAAATAAATTCTGCAATTATTTATAAGTGAATTTAAACTATTCCCCCATAAAGTACAACTTGTCCCGAATAAAACGATGCCTCATACAACTGCTTCAGTGAAAAAATAAAAAGTTACAACTGTTGAAACGCAAGGAGGCAAAATCTAGCAAAATGTTCTGGTCATTAACTAGTTTTCAGGCCTGGGGCTTAAGGGGTTAAGCACTTGCAGGCCACATATGATACGGTGGATCAGATTTGGTCTGTGGACCTTGAGGTTGATACATGTGGTCTGCTGTGTCTCTACATCAGACATGAGCCCTGAATGTCATGGGCAGCAGAGTACAACATTTTATGGTCCAAGGGCCACATTGTTGTGCTATACCTCTTTCGGGGGCCACAGTAAATCTTAGAGTGGTATTCCCCAACTGAGACCTCTATGGCACTTCAATGGTAAATACCCAAAATAGCTGGGAGGTCTTGGCTCCACTTTAGGGACTGTCAGAGATCAGAATAGGGCTCCTCTGCTCGGGGCTCCAGCATATGAGACGTCTATTCTCATTGTAGTTTTTGTGGGTTACAAAAGTGGCTGTTTCACAACTATAACTAGAGAAATCAGAAAACATATATGGCCTCCTCTCCATTTTCTCCTCCTCTCTGGAGTCTAAAACCCATCAGACATCTTTATAGTTTTCTTGTGGATCTGCCATGATTGTGTCAGAAATAAATAATCCCCTGAGGAAGAAATCCAGAACTAATACAGAAACAGCTTTTATTGGATTGTTCATTTAGGTTACTTAAAGGGGTTGTCTCACCTCACTGTTTCACAGAGCCAGCAGCAGCTCTGTCATGGCGGCCGCGGGCGCCGCTGCCCCTGCTGCCGTTTCCCTGCCTGCCAGGGCCGCGGCGCGGGCATCGCGGTCACCCGCGGCCACCCTCGTCCCCACGCCGGCTCGCTTACCTGGCCCCGCTCCGGTGAACGGCGCTCCTGTCCGTCCCGGCCGTCGTGCGCATGCGCGCCCCCTAGCGCGCGCGCGACGGCTGGTCTAGATTTAAAGGGCCAGTGTCCCGGTAATTGGCTTATTGCCGGGCGCTGGTCCTATATAATGTATCCGCCCCCGGCACCTGTTGCCAGATTGTTGGTGTGCCTAGTGAGAGTTTGGAGTGTCCTTCAGTCCGTATTGCTTATCCGTGTACCAGTCCGTTCCGCCACGTCTCCTGACCTTGCCTGTTTGCCGCCTGCCCTGACCGTCTGTCCGTCTCTGACCACGAACCTCTGCCGCCTGCCCTGACCTTCTGCCTGTCCCCGACTACGCCTTTGGATTACGATTTTGTACCTCGCTGTACCCCGGCCGCCACCGCAAGCAAGTCACGTCAGGGGTAACGACCTGGTAGCCTCACGCCGCAGCAAGTCCATCCCGCTTTGCGGCGGGCTCTGGTGAAAACCGGGGGCTACTTAGATTCCGTTCCCTGGCGTGGCTTAACTACCACCGCTTGCGGTGGTCCAGCGGATCCACCGAACCGTAACAAGCTCTCATTCATGCATCCTTTCACTTCCTGGTTAGGCTGTGGGTGATTGGCACATCAACGCCGTGTATTCAAATGTATGCTAATTAGTCTACATTAGATAAAAACTTTTCTGTTACCAGGTCCAGAGACTAAAGTAAACAGTAGTTAATAATCTTTTTTGTTAGATCAGATAACACACCAGTTCTCGGGCAGTTGTGTGCGACAACGTGTGCAGAGCCGCCATCAGAAATTTTAGGGCCCCATACCGCTGCAGCGTAGGTAGGTAGATACAGTTCCTCCAGTGGGCAGAGTGCCTGCAGTAGGTAGGTAGATAGGGGCCCCCAGTTGGTAGGTAGATAGATTCCCCCAGTTGGTAGATTAGCCCCCCCCCCCAAGTATGTAGGTTATATCGGGGACCCCAGGAAGTCGGTAGATTGGGGCCATCTAGTAAGTAGGTCGGTAGATAGGGGTCCCTCCAGGAATGAGGTAGGATATAGGGGCCCCCAAGTAAGAAGATAGGTAGGGGTCACCCAGTAAGTAGGTAGAGGTCCCCCAGTAAGAAGGTAGATGGGGCCCCAAATGGTAGGGGGGGGAAATTTAGGTTTCCCCCAAAAGGTGGGTAGTATTTAGAGCAACCCCAGTAGTTAGGAGTAGTTGGATAGGATTCCTTTACAGAGGAGCCGTCCTGATAAAAATTCACGTGCGTGGGAAATAATTAAAAGAAATCTTCAGACTTTATTGTCCCAAAAAAAGTTCCAGACGGAATAAATCGAAACCAACGGAAGATCAGCATTATTGGTAGACACTAAAAACAGCGCAACGCGTTTCGGGTCACGTGACCCTTCATCCCCTGGCATGCAAACAGGTGTAACTGCACGGTTTTAAATGAGATAAAAGGGGATATGAATGGAAACACTTAATCCTTTTAACATTTCAGTCCTTAAACTTAGAAAAAAATTTAAATCCTTAAAAAGACAATACAAGGGTAAAATTACTTATTTGCTAAACTTTAAATTCAAAAAAAGTAATATTGAAAATGTCCTGCCTAATGTTCATGCCGCGGGGAAGCCGTTTCCAAATGAAATATCACCAACCCCCCTGGCTAGCAACTTTTTTTGTAAGTCTTTCCACGTGGGGAGCGATCAATGCGCTCAATGCCCACAACTGTTAAAGATCTAAGATCCCCTTGGTGCACCTCGGCGAAATGCCTAGATACCGCTGCTCCCTCACAACCTCCCTCACAAAATCTACTACTGTCTGGTTGTTGTGCATTTATGCATAAATGGACGCTATGAATGAATATGCCAGCAACACTAACATCTTGCCAGGCGTTATTGATGAAGACAGCACGATACGTTGTCTGAATAAAGCAGCGGGAATTTTCAGACGGGATGCAGCAGAAAATTATGACACTAATAACGATTTAAAACCTGCCTTACGTGATTTAGAGCAACTTCTTTACAAAGAAACTAAAATATGGTGGGATATGATGACAATCAAAACTTATATTGACCAACAGATGGTCCCTAGAGGACTTCGATTAAAGAAAATGCCCACCACAGAGTACTCATCCGAATTTTTAAGTAGATGGCAAAACAGCTTAACTAAATGTTCTTTGGAATTGATGTCATTAATAGTAGAGTATGAACAGAAGAGCCTGGATGATTTAAAAATTAAAATCTCAGAATCCAGATTCAAATTTCAGAATTTCACCAGGGTGTTAATACCCAATCTAAAGAAAAAATGGGAAAAAAACTGACAATTTTGGGGAGCCACATAAGTTCGACCAAACAAAATAAATATAGACGGGATACACAGGATTATAGTACTAATAGAGTTTATGACTGGAGTAAATCCCCCAAATTTCCTAAATCTATACTACGAGATAGAAGAGGTGGCCCCAGGAGGAGAGTTAGTTTCTCCTAAATAGATTCAACTGATCGCTCCATCTCTGATACATCGGGAGAACTGTCGGAACAGCTAGCAGATGAAGGTACTACAAGTATGAATGCACAAGAAAGAATTAACAACAGCAACAGAAAAACCTTACCTAGATCGGACAGTAGAGGGGATATGGCCGATTACTCCAGTCAGCGCCCTCCACAAGCACGAGGCAATAGTGTCAAAATTTCAGAGGAGGGCAGGCGGAAAACCGGGGGGCCCCCACCCCTTTGGGGCCCCTGGGATCTCGCAAAGGCCCGGGAAATTAAATTTCCCGTCCGGTATAAATTTTCAGGTCACATCATCTCAGAAGAGACTATTTCAATATTATCCAAGGGATTGGGCTACTCCCCAACATGCAATTTTGAAGTCTTCCAAACTCTATTAGATGTTAACAAATTTTGTGGGGACTTATCATTTTGAAAAATTTTTTTTTCGTTTGGAGAAATGACTGTTCCACGGAATTACCCCCCGTATGATGGGAATTTCAGAAATACCCAATACCGAGGATATTATTCCAGAATTTAATGATTCTTGGTCTGTTTTCGTCCAATTTCGCCCAGCTGTCTAGTGGAGTCTGGGCAATGGGCGATTTTGGGGGTAGTAAGATGGGGAGGTGGATTTCCCAGTCCCCAACATTGATTTTATTTTGGGTTTCAACTC
Source organism: Phyllomedusa bahiana (assembly GCA_025379985.1). NCBI lineage: Eukaryota > Metazoa > Chordata > Amphibia > Anura > Hylidae > Phyllomedusa > Phyllomedusa bahiana. Next base: position 29,591 of record JAODAL010025890.1, on the reverse strand, counting down.
CGGGATTGTCTACCCAGGGAAACTTTATTTAAAGAAAAGGAATTGAGGAGGACTTGTTTTTCCTTATATGAAAATAAAGGTCTTAAATGGCATAAAAAAGGGGTTTTCTATTTGACCAAAAAGGGAAACCCGCACAGCTTTGTTGGGTTAGACATTAATGATGGGGTTTTTGTAATTAGAAAAAAGGCTATAAAGGGGGGGGGGCATTGTCATCTTGGGATAGGGGTTCTATATGGGAGGATTTTATTGAAAATTGCTACAAGAACCCCCAAATTTATAAACATTTTCGAAATAAAAACCTTTACGGGCCCTATGGGAAAAAGATTACCCCACTTTTTTACCCAAAGGGTTTTAGCTTGGGGGTCTTTACCAATTGGTTTTGAAAAAATAAATTTAAAAAAATCCGGGGGTAAAAACCCCATAATCCCTGCCTTTTCCCCAAAAACCAAAAGGGGGGAAATTTCCCCCCGGCCCTTTTTCCCCCATCGCCCAACCGGCTTTGGGCTTTTGAATGAGCAGCTGGGAAAACGAGGGGGTTTTTTAACCCAAAACTTACAATTTTTCGGGGTATCTAGTCCCCCAGGATTTCTAAGAGACACCAAGAAAATTGGGTTTTCAATTGGAATTATGGTGTGGGCCTGAAAGGGGGGACCTGGGTTTGCCCGGTGATGGGGTTTGGGGTTTTTCCCCCCAGCACCCCTTTCAGGGCCGGCCCCCTTTGTACGGGCCCACTTTTTTTTTAGAACGTTACATTTGGTTTTTCCCAAAAGAAAAACAAAATTTTTTAAATTTCCCCTTTGGCCGTGACTATCCCCCTTTTCCCCCACTTTTTTGTTTTTTATTTTTTTGATCGTTTGTTTTTCCAGCGGGTTAAACCCGGGGCCTAAAAGGGGCGCTAGAAATTTTTTTCGCTTTCCTTGGCGAATATCTATATGGCACCCTGGGGAGGAAAGATTTTTAAAAAACCCAACTAACCATCCCCTTTTGGAAAGTGCAAAAAAAGGGTTTACCCCTTTTTCTCGACGATCAAAAACCTTTATTGGGTAGGGGGATAGTCCATTTATAGCCGTTTCATTTCCTTTTTTTTAAAAAATAACATGCAGTTTCAAATTTACTTTTGAACATAACTAAACATCATTAAACTTTTTTAGGGGTAAATTTGTTTGGCCACAAATGGGGGAATATATATGGGTAAAACCATACAAAAAATTTATCAGGGGAAATTCCCTTTTGGAGCGGTTTCCCTGCCACCCCTTTCATTTTGTTACCAAAAATTTACAATCGGGGAATTGTTCCGAAAAAAAACTCAACCTGTATTTCTTCTAAAGAAACTTGTTGAAAAAAAACAAATTTGTGAGGATTGGAAAGTAGGGGATATTTTGGGAAAAATACTCAAAAAGGCTGTAAAACAAAGTTTTTTAAAATTTTCCAAGATTCAACTTTTTAAAAGAAGCGAACCCCTAAAAAAAACCCAAGTCACATTTGTAACGAATTATGGGTTAAAACTGTATCACAAAATAAATAAACCCCCATTGTAAAAAAAAAAAAATTTCCCCTTTTCTCTATGTAAACCCAAACCCCATGAAAATTTTTAAAAAATTGTAAAACCAGTTTTTGTTACCTCGCAGGGGCCCCCACCATGGGTTTCTGGGATTTTCCCCTGGGTTTTTTAAAATTCAAAATTTCATCAAATTTTAAAAACTATTTTGGTTGGGAAAAAAATAAGGGTTTTTTTAAATTTGTGGGCCACAATAAAATTTTACAGTCTCCCACCATGTGAAAAAAAAAAATCCCCCCTTTTCCTTTCATTTGTTAATGGTAGATCTTTCCCCATTAAAAGATTTATAAACTGTAATACCAAAATGGTTGTTTACCTGATAGCATGTGAGCACTGCCACATCCAATGTGTTGGTTGCACTACAGGGGCGTTGAAGTCCCGAATACGTTGTCACCTTTCAGATGCATTGCGACCAGAATGTTTTAGGACGTCAGCGGTATCTAGGCATTTCGCCGAGGTGCACCAAGGGGATCTTAGATCTTTAACTGTTGTGGGCATTGAGCGCATTGATCGCTCCCCACGTGGAGGAGACTTACAAAAGAAGTTGCTAGCCAGGGAAGCGTGGAGGATATTCCATTTGGAAACGCGCTTCCCTCGCGGCATGAACATTAGGCAGGACATTCAATATTACTATTGAATTATACACACATAAGTAATTATACCTTGTATAGTCGTTCAAGAGATTTTAATTTGTTCGTAATGTTGTAAGGACTGAAATAGTTAATGGATTGAAGTGTTTCCATGTCATATCCGGTTCTTATCTCATTTAAACCGTGCAGTTACACCTGTTTGGTTTGCATGCCAGGATGAAGGGTCACGTGACCCGAAATGCGTCGCTGCTGTTTTGAGTGTGCTACCAACTAACTGCTGCATCTTCCGTTGGTTTCGATTGATTCCATGTCTGGAACTTTTTAATGGCATAATAAAGTCTGAAGACATCTTTTAAGTACTTCCCGACTGCACGTGAATTTCTTATACAGGAGCTGGCTCACTCTCTGTGAAGTTGAATATCTTACCATTACGGGATTGCACCCGGAGCCGCGCTCTGACCACAATACAAACGATAAGGATTGGACGTGAGGTTAGCTGTTTTTCCTTTATTATTGTAGTTGGATAGGGGCCCCCTATTTGGTCGGTAGATTAGAGGTCCCCCAGTAGTATAGGAGCCCCAGTAGGTCAGTAGATAGACTCAGGCCCCCCAGTAGTTAGGTAGATTATGGGCCACCAGGAGGTAGGTAGATTATGGGCCCCCAATAGGTAAATTATGGGCCCCCCAGTAGGTAGGTAGATAGTGTCCCCCTGGTACATTAGGTAAATAGGGACCCCTGGTAGGTTAGGTAGATAGGGACCCCCTGGTAGGTAGATAGGGCCCCCCCAGTAGTTACGTATGTAGCTAGATAGATAGGGGCCCTTTGGTAGGTTAGGTAGATAGGGGCCTCCTGGCAGGTAGATAGATAGGGGCCTCCTGGCAGGTAGATAGATAGGGGCTCCCTGTTAGGTTATATAGATATAGGACCCCTGGTAGGTAGATAGGAGCCTCCTGGTAGGTATGTAGTTAGGGGCCCCTGGATACTGGACTAGGAGCCTCCCAGTAGGAACACCGCTCTCCACAGCCCCTCTGTGAATTCTCCTGTTCTCGGCCCCAGGCCTGGGGCTTAGAAGAGGAGGCAGCGCAATGACATCACTTGATCATGTCAGCTGCGCAATGCACAGGGCAGGGGCAGAGAGCGCCCAGCTCTCCCTGGCCCGCCGTTCACCTTAATTCTATGCGTGTTGCAAGGATGTGCATACAATTAAGATAGCCTGCGGCTTATTCTGTCTACCATTACTGCGAAATAAGGGGGAGGTACCTGCCGGCAGCCGCGGGCTCCCCTAGTCTCACAGAGCGGCTGAGCCCCGTACGGGAGTACAGACTGTACTGCCCTAACGGCGGCCCTGCCTGTGTGATGAGACTTGTGTGATGATGTCACTCCCTGCTATCAGATAAGAAAAACAGCAGGACAGAGCAGGCCGGTAACCTACAGAAACCTGAGAAATAAAATCATTTGTTGCTCTTCAACAATAAAAAATAAACAAAGCAATATATTTACTGTCCTCTACATGTTGAAAGCTGATCTTTGTAGTGAGACAACCCCTTTCAAACAGCACATACAGCTCCACAGTGTCTGCCACACAGTGCCTACCATAACAGTGCCAGCCATACAGTGCCCAACATAACAATGCCAGCCAAACAGTGCCAACTATATTAGTGCCAGCCATATAGTTTCCCGCGGCCAAACCTCGTCTGACCCTCGCCGCAAACTAGCATCTCCCGACGCGGGTTTGCGGCGCGGGCGGTGGGCGTGTTCTCAGGGCGGGATGGGCGTGGTTTGGGCCGCGGCTTGCGCCGAGGGTTTGCCCCCATGCAGATTAATAGCAAGAATTGATAGGAGAGTTCTTCACACGCGCGGTTCTGGCCGAGGGCCCCGGAGCCGCGGCCAAACCCGCGGCGTGTGAATATTAACGCGGTTTCCCATAGGAAACCATGTTAATAATCTAGGCCCGATTTGGCCGCGGTTATGGCCGCGGAACCCGCGGCCATAACCGCGGCCAAATCCGTCGTGTGAACATAGCCTTACACAACGCTATGATAATAGGCAGAGAAAGGTTGTGATCATCACATGGGAAGGTCATTTATGACGACACCACTGGGGGCAAGGTCTGAGGGCATCATCTGGTGAAGTCAGAAAGTTACAACCCCCAAGATCTCTCCACGGCTGGACCCCAACAACTTACCATAGAAGGTCACATTCACCGCAGCCTCCTTGGATAAAGCAAATACGTGAGATTTACAACTGATGGTTTTCTGTCCCAGATCCGAATAATCCAGCCAGGCCGTGCCCTTCACGATTCCTTCATTTGTCAGGTTAGTCATCACTTCTACTGGGGTGTCTTCAATGAGCATCCTCAAGTTGACATTTTCGGGGGGAAATCCTTTAGCGACTTCACACTCCGCAGTCACTGGAGTCCCAGCTTCAATCCATTTGTCCACTCTTATAACAGGGGCTTCCGGCAACGCTTATATTAGAACAAGAACATATATTAATAAGACATTGAAAGCTCTTAATTAGACATGCCCGAAATATGTATAAATGGCGGTATTAGTGTAGGGGAAAACATGTTAATCTCTTACCTCTCGGCTTAGATGCGCCCATTTGACATCACAGGCCCAAAGCCTGTGGCTGCACTACTGAGAGGTTCTAATGTAACTATGGGGGAACATGTATGAAATCTGTCTTGGTCTAAGACTTTTCTTGTGGCCCATAGCAACCAACCAGAGCTCTTCTTTCATTTTTCAAGAGCACTATATGAAATGAAAGGGGCGCTCTGATTGGTTGCTATGGGCACTGATTGGTTGCTATGAGCAAAAAGAAAAGTCTTGAATCTATACAATTTTCATACATGTGGCCCTATGTCTACTTCTGATCTGATAGGAACAGCGTGGTTGTGGAGAAAATGGGCCTCATTTATCTAACTGTCTAACAGCAAGACCTTGTTGCTCATAGCAACCAATCAGAGCTCATAGCAACTAGTCCGAGCCCCTAGCAACCAATCAGAGCCCATAGCAACCAATCAGAGCTGATTGGTTGCTATGGGTAACAAGGATAGTCTTGCTTCTAGATAAATGGGCCCCATAGTTTGATAAATGAACCCCAGTGCTTAGATCTCACCATCTACTTCAGTATCCACATCCTACTTGTACAGTGGCAACATCGTGTGTGAATACTGGATGTGGAAACATTGCCATTTTCTCTCAGCAGTGCAGTCTCAGGCTTTGAGATCATATTTAAAGGGAAATGTGTTATTAGAAAATGACCTAGTCTGTTAAACAGATTTAATAATTTTTGGTTGTGTGTATTTTGTTTTTTTTTTAATATCAATAACATTACAGGCAGTCCCCGGGTTATGAATGGGATGGGGACTGTAGGTTTGTTCTTAAATTGAATTTGTATGTAAGTCAGAACAGGTATATGTATTAAACGTAACTCCAGCACAAAAGTTGTTTTTCCTTTGTTTTTTTTTAAAGTTTTGGATCATATAGCGAAGGGTTTTTACATTTGTTTTGCTGTCTGTGCCCCGGTTAATAAGATTTCACCACATTTTCACCTCATGTGCTGCTGTGACATGCTGGCACTTGTTGTTCCACAGCTACTATCTGCTGTGGAACATGGAACTGCAAGTGCCAGCACTCCATATAAGTCTCCATTTGTAACTAGGGGATAGATGTAAGTCAGAACGGTTTAAGTTAGGGACTGGCTGTATTTTTTTTGTGTGCAGTTTTCACTTTGGCCACTAGACCCAGGGCCATCTTTTCCATTGAGCACACTAGGCAGTTGCCCGAGGGCCCAAAAAGTATAGGAGCCCCAGGTGGTCTATTTACATCCCAGGAATATAAGAAACATACACTGGATCCCTTGGTTAGCTTTGCTTATTTAACAGTTTGTGTGTTTTTAAGATGTGCAAACAGTTAAAAACCATGGTGGCGATGGGAGCCAAAGGCTCCCTGCCCTGCCAATTAGTCTTGTAGGCTGCAGGCTGCCGGTGTCCAGACATGAGTGGCGTGATAATATGGGTGTGCTTGGGGTTGGCTAGAGGCCTGGCCTAGTGTGATGTCATGTATTTTGGCCGCGCCCACTATGGTACTGTGCCCAGGGGCCCATAATGCTGAAAAAATGGCTCTGACTAGACCTAGGAAAAATAATATATAAAATTGATAACAGATGACAACCTAGGTATGTATTATTAGTAATGAACCTCTAAAAGGCAATAGACATATTTGGTAGATGATAACAACATAATTAATTCTTAGATAGCAATTGCACAATAACCAAAGCTGCAAACTAGCACTGACAATTGCAATGCATTATCCCTGCAAAAATGTAGGTTAATCAGAGAACACAAGGTAACAGAAATAGTATCATCAAATTGACATATTGCAAAATTACGTCATTTTGACCCCCCACCCCCTTCCTCACTCCCTCCCGCCTTACCTGGGATTCACACCAAATAGCAACTGGAATAGCTTAGTGTTTGTCACTATTTGGGGATCGTATTCTACATTATTTTTTGTTTCTGGTTAGGGTCATAATAGGTTAAATGATGTTCTTCCCTTATCCTATTTAATATAAGGTATGTTTTATATTGCTTTAGTGGGATACACTTATCCTTTTGGTATTTGTAGTGATAATATTCTCATCATACTTCTAGAGGGGTTTAGCTATTCACATCTAATTCCTCATTGGTCTAAGGATAAAAAGGAGGTAAAATTGTTGTATGGAGGTGGAGGTTCCCAGATACTAGAAATCATCCAACTGTGTGGACTGTATTACAACAATGGTGGCCCTAGAGGAGCAATGACTATAACTACCAATAGAAGGATTACAATTCACTGTTTCTAGGATGGAACTGCCAGATACATGATCCAAACTTGGAAGGAGAGGCATGGACCGCACATCCTCACACTATACGTTTATCTAATGCTTTTCAGCAAAATTTTACAAAAATGAACAGGAGGTTCTTAGTATACTTTTTGATTAAAACGTATAGGCCCACTTGCCACTTCACGGCGACCTCTATAAAGTGGGTCCCTACGCTAATGGATATAACACTGCATGGCGGCCACTGCCGAGCAATAACCACACAAGCAGGGGCACAAGCCAGCACCACTGCTGCCAGGCCTAACCCCCTGGCTCCGGGCTGCACCACCACACAAGCATAGAACCACAGCAGCAATGGCCGCCACACAGCACCAACACCAAAAAAGGGAGAGGTTGACACAGCTTGACTCTTCGGCCATGTTCACACGGCTGAAAACTGGACGTATTTCAGTCCGTAATTATGCGCCGGAGTGCCAAAATTAGGGCTGAAAACGTTCCGGTCATTACGGGAAATCCACAGTTCTCATAGAGAACAAATGGATTACGTCTCCTCTCCCTGCTCGGCGACTCCGCAGGGCGGGGAGATAAGGGACATCTGAATTACTCGCGGCGTATCCGCGCCGCTGGTAATACAAGTCTATGGGCTGGCGAGGTGCCGCACCCGCTCCCGCCCCGCCCCCGGCCACATGGCGTAATTGCAGGGCGTAATTACACCTTTACTGCCATACTCTCCCGTTTTTGGCGGGGGGGTCCCGCTATTTGGGGTCCCCTCCCGCCCCTCCCGGGGGTAGTTGGCTTTTCCCCCCCGCCTGCAGGCGGCGGGGGTCCTTTAAATTACCGCGGCGCAAGAGTAGCGCTGGTGCCCCTACTCTTTGGCCGCGGGACCGCTCCTACAGGCGGGTGAAGCGGCCGCTAGCGGCCGCTCCCCCGCCCGCTTTTCTCACTGGTGCGGGGAGAGGCAGGGGGGATCGCTCCCCCCCCCTCCTCTCCCGGGTATGTACGGGGCCGGTGTGTGCGCCGCACATACAGTTCAGCGGCGCAGGGGGAAGGGGACGCGCGGCTGCAGGGGAGTGACGCGCGGCTGCCTCCACTTCCCCCTGCGCCCCTGAAGAGATCGGTCGGGAGCTGGCCCGCGCTGCAGGAGCTGGGAAGGTGAGTGGATTTTATTATTTTATTTTTATTGCTTTAAAGGGGGCTCTACCTGGCTAACAGAGAAAGGGGAACTACCTGGCAACAATGGGGGCATCACCTTTGGGAACAATGGGGGCACTACCTGGCAACAAGGGGGCACTACCTGGCAACAGATGGGGGGACTACCTGGGCAACAGAGGGGCACTACCTTGGGAACAGAGGGGGGCACTACCTGGCAAACAGAGGGGAATCTACCTGGCAACAGAGGGGGCACTACCTGGCAACCGAGGGGGCATCTACCGGGCAACAATGGGGGCATACTGGCTACAATGGGGGCACTACCCGGCAACAAAGGGGCACTACCTGGCAACAAAGGGGGGCACTTACCTGGCTAAAAAGATGGGGGCACTACCCGGCAACAGAGGGGGACTACCTGGCAACAGGAGGGGACATCTACCAGGCAACAATGGGGGCAAAAACCTGGCAACAAAGGGGGCACTACCTGGCAACAAAGGGGGGCCCCTACCTGGCAACCCCAAGGGGGCACTACCTGGCTAAACAAAGGGGGGACTACCTTGGCAACAAAAGGGGGGCACTAACCTGGCAACAGAGGGGGCACTACCTGGCAACAATGGGGGCACAACCTGGCTACAAAGGGGGCACTACTGGCAACAACGGGGGCACTAACTGGCTAACAAATGGGGACTCTACCAGGCTAACAAAGGGGGCCCTACCTGGCAACAAAGGGGGCACTACCAGGCACAAAAGGGGGCACTACCCGGCACACAGATGGGGGCACTACCTGGCTAACAGATGGGGGCACTTTCCTGGCAACAGAGGGGGCACTACCTCGGCAACAGAGGGGGCACTACCCGGCTAACAGATTTGGGGGCACTACCTGGCTAACAGATGGGGGGGACTACCTGGCTAACAGATGGGGGCACTAATGGCAAACAATGGGGGCACTACCTGGCAAACAATGGGGGCACTACCTGGCAAAAAATGGGGGCACTACCTGGCAACCAATGGGGGCACTACCTGGCTAACAGATGGGGCACTACCTGGCTAACGATGGGGGCACTACTTGGCTAACGATGGGGGCACTACTTGGCTAACAGATGGGGCACTACCTGGCTAACAGATGGGGCACTACCTGGCTAACAGATGGGGGCACTACCTGGCTAACAGATGGGGGCACTACCTGGCTAACAGATGGGGGCACTACCTGGCTAAAAGATGGGGGCACTACCTGGCAACCAATGGGGGCACTACCTGGCAACCAATGGGGGCACTACCTGGCTAACAGATGGGCACTCCCTGGCTAACAATGGGGGCACTACTTGGCTAACAAAGGGGGGCACCTACCTGGCTAACAAAGGGGGGCATCTACCTGGCTACAAATTTGGCTTTTACCTGGCTACAGAGGGGGCCTCGCCTTGGCTACACGGGGGCATCTCCCACCCTGTACGGGGCACTACCTGGTTATGGGGGGCTACTACCTGGCTATAAGGGCATCTACCTGGCTTTCTTCCAAAGCCGTTATGCAGTTAGGTGGAGTGGGTGCGGCTTTTTGAAGGGGCGTGACATACCGACAAGATGGGCGTGTCCAAGCAAATTTTTGCCGTGGCGCGCTACGCGCGCCGCTTACTAGAATCTCCTGCTTTTTCATTTTCAAAAGTTTGCAACTATGAATTACACCCTGCAAATACACCGTGTGAACCTAGCCTTCCAGGGCTCCCTGCAAGCAGACTGAACAGAACAGGGCATTAACCCCTATACAGACTACTGCTAATTATAAACACCTGGGCCAAATGGGGAGGAGTGCCGATCCATGTGTGAAAAGAAAGACATATATATTCAAACATGGAGGGAGAGGCAAGGACAGCACATCCTCACACTATATGTTTATCTAATGCTTCTCAGCAAAATTTAAAAAAAAAGTATACTAAGAACCTCCTGTTCATTTTTGTAAAATTTTGCATTAGATAAATGTATAGTGTGAGGATGTGCGGTCCATGCCTCTCCATCCAAGTTTGCAGATACATGATGCAACTTACTGTAGGTCTTTGCTGTTATCTCCGGGGACTTGACTGTGTGGGATTCTGGTACAAGTTGTAGGACGGCGTCACAGGAGAAGATCATCTGGTCATCACTGCGCCAGGCTATGAATGTATGTGAGTAACTCACAGTCTGTTTATCCTTCACGTGTGATCCTTTATATGATTCGCTGTCGATGACCTCTGCTCCTCTGATGATGTTTATGATAAGATACTCCAAAGGAGCAACTTCATGAACCGTACAGATGATCTTATATTCTTTTCCCTCTTCCAGCTCAGTCTGTAGATCTATAGTGACGTTGGAAGGCAGAGCTGCAAAGACATGAAACATATATACGTCTTGATGTAGCGTCTAAGTCCCATAATTTGATTAACGGGGTTTTGCCACAAAGTAAAATTGACGTGGGAAGCTCGCAAATTATATAATAAACATTTTCACCATTCATCATTATAAAAAATTCTGGACTGTTTTTGTCTTAGCTGCTCCTTTAGTGATCCATTGTTTACAGCTCATCTCCAGGGGATACGACCAGGGCTGAGAGCTCCTCATTCCTGGTCAGACATGCTTAGACATCACCTCTCCTCTCAGGCAGCTACTGTGTGTTCAAACCGCAGGTGCTGTTATTCAGTAGGATGCTGTAATTAGTCAAACAGTGCAAATAAATCAGTACATAGATAGGAGCCCCCAGTAGGTCGGTAGATAGACTCGGGCCCACCAGTAGTTAGGTAGATTATGGGCCCCCCAGTAGGTAGATAGTGGCCTCCTGGTACATTAGGTAAATAGGGGCCCCTGGTAGGTTAGGTAGATAGGGACCCTTCGGTAGTTAGGTATGTAGCTAGATAGATAGGGGCCCTTTGGTAGGTTAGGTAGATAGGGGCCCCAGGTAGGTAGATAGGAGCCTCCTGGTATGTATGTAGTTAGAGGCCCCTGGATACTGGACTAGGAGCCTCTCAGTAGGTACTCCCCTCTTCACAGACCCTCTGTGAATTCTCCTGCTCTCAGCCCCAAGAATGGGGCCTAGAACAGGAGGCAGCACAATCAGCGCAATGACATCACTTCATCTTGTCAGCTGCACAACGCACACGGCAGGGGCAGAGAGCGCCCAGCTCTCCCTGGCCCGCTGTTCACCTTAAGGCCATGTTCACAAGGCTTAAAACTGGACGTATTTCAGTCCGTAATTACGCGCCGGAGTGCGCAAACTACGGCTGGAATACGTCCAAGTCATTACGGTAATCCCCAGTTCTCACACAGAACTATGGATTACGTCTCCTCTCCCTGCTCGGCGAATCCGCTGGGCGGGGAGATAATTGACATTTGAATTACTAGCGGCGTATACGCGCCGCTGGTAATGCAAGTCTATGGGCCGGCGAGGTGCCGCCCCCCGCTCCCGCCCCGCCCCCGGCCACACGGCGTAATTACGCCCTGAATTTAAGCCGTGTGAACCTAGCCTTATTCTATGCGTGTTGCAAGGATGTGCATACAATTAAGGTAGCCTGTGGTTTATTCTGTCTACCATTACTGTGAAACAAGGGGGAGGTACCTGGCGGCAGCCGCGGGCCCCCCTAGTCTCACAGAGCGGCCGAGCCCCGTACGGGAGTACAGACTGTACTGCCCTAACAGCGGCCCTGCCTGTGTGATGAGACTTGTGTGATGATGTCACTCTCTGCTATCAGATAAGAAAAACAGCAGGACAGAGCAGGCCGGTAACCTACAGAAACCTGAGAGCCCTCAGAAGGTGATAAAATCATTTGGAGCTCTTCAACAATAAAAAATAAACAAAGCAATATATTTGGAAAACGTCTTTATTTACTGTCCCCTACATGTTGAAAGCTGATCTTTGTAGTCAGACAACCCCTTTAAAATAGTACATACAGCTCCACAGTGTCTGCCATACAGCGCCTACCATAACAGTGCCAGTCATACAGTGCTCAACATAAAAATGCCAGCCAAACAGTGCCACCTATATTAGTGCCAACATTAAAGTGCCAATCATACAGTGCTCACCATAACAGTGCAGGCTACACAGAGGGGAACTGGGGGTCGCATGTTGTGCACCCCTGGTCATTGGAATATAAAGGGATTTGCAGTGTTTAAAGGTCAGATTAAGGAACTATTCACAGCACTATTCTTAACATGAAAGTAATGGAGAACCCAAATGGAACCTAATCTAAGTCAATGAGGTCTGTTGGGCTCCGGAGGTATCTGTCCTACCATGAGCCCATCAGAGAGTCACAGCCTCAGTTCTGACTTGGCACATGGCGACATATATAGAATTTTTGACACGATATAGCACTAGTATAACACAATACTGTGATAATAGGCAGAGAAAGGTCGTGATCATCACATGGGAAGGTCATTTATGACGACACCACTGGGGGCAAGGTCTGAGGGCATCATCTGGAAAAGTCAGAAAGTTCCAACCCCCAAGATATCTCCATGGCTGGACCCCAACAACTTACCATAGAAGGTAACATTCACCGCAGCTTCCTGGGATAAAGTAAATAAGTGAGATTCACAGCTGATGGTTTTCTGTCCCAGATCCGAATAATTCAGCCGGGCCGTGCCCTTCACGATTCCTTCATTTGTCAGGTTAGTCATCACTTCTACTGGGGTGTCTTCAATGAGCATCCTCAAGATGACATTTTCGGGGGGGAAATCCATTAGCGACTTCACACTCCGCAGTCACTGGAGTCCCAGCTTCTATCCATTTGTCCACTCTTATAACAGGGGCTTCCGGCAGCGCTTATATTAGAACAAGAACAAATATTAATAAGACATTGAAAGCTTTAAATTAGATCTGCATGAAATATGTATAAATGGCCGTATTATTACAGGGGAAAACATTTTAATATCTTACTTCTAGGCTGGGATACGACCATTTGAAATCACAGGCCCAAAACCCGAGGCTGCACTACTGAGAGGTTCTAATGTAACTATGGGGGACATGTATGAAATCTGCCTTGGTCTAAGACTTTTCTTGTTGCCCATAGCAACCAATCAGAGCGCCACTTTCATTTTCCAAGAGCACTATATGAAATGAAAGGGGTTCTCTGATTGGCTGCTATGAGCAAAAGGAAAAGTCTTAGATCTAGACAGTTTTCATACATGTGGCCCTATGTCTACTTCTGATCTGATAGGAACAGCGTGGTTGTGGAGAAAATGGGCCTCATTTATCTAACTGTCTAACAGCAAGACCTTGTTGCTCATAGCAACCAATCAGAGCTCATAGCAACCAGTCAGAGCCCATAACAACCGATCAGAGCCCATAGCAACCAATCACAGCTCTTTAGAAACCCAAAATCAGAGCTCTGTTTGGGTTGCTATGGGCAACAAGGTTTGTCTTAAATTCTAGATAAATGGGCCCCATAGTTTGATAAATGAACCCCCATTGCTTAGATCTCACCATCTACTTCAGTATCCACATCCTACTTGTACAGTGGCAACATCGTGTGTGAATACTACATGTGGAAACATTGCCATTTTCTCTCAGTAGTGCAGCCTCAGGCTGTGATATTATATTGTAAGGGGAATGTGTTATTAGAAAATGACCTATTCTGTCATTTAATAATTTTTGGTTGTGTTTTTTGTTTTTTTTTAATATCAATACCATTACAGGCAGTCCCCGGGTTACAAATGGGATAGGGACTGTAGGCTTGTTCTTAAATTGAATTTGTATGTAAGTCGGAACAGGTATATGTATTAAACGTAACTCCAGCACAAAAGTTGTTTTTTTTTTTAAGTTTTGGTTCATATAGCGAAGGGTTTTTACATTTGTTTTGCTGCCTGTGCCCCTGTTAATAAAATTTCACCTCATTTTCACCTCATGTGCTGCTGTGGCATGCTGGCACTTGTTGTTCCACAGCTACTATCTGCTGTGAAACATGGAACTGCAAGTGCCGCCGGGATAATGTCACTTTCTCCCCACTCGAGAAATACGGCGAGCGGGGAGAGGAGACGGAATCCACAGTTCTCTATGAGAACTGTGGATTACTGTAATTATTAGGACGGATTTCAGCTGTATTGAGCGCACTCCGGCGCGCAATACGGAACAAAATCCGTCCTAAAATAAGACGTGTGAACATAGCCTAAGGCTCCCTGCCCTGCCAATCAGTCTTTTGGCTGCAGGCTGCTGGACATAAGTGGCGTGATAATATGGGTGTGCTTGGGGTTGGCAAGAGGCCTGGCCTAGTGTGATGTCATGTATTTTGGCAGCGTCCACTATGGTACTGTGCCCAGGGGCCCATAATGCTGAAAAGATGGCTCTTACTAGACCTAGGAAAAATAAGGTATGAAATTGATAACAGATGACAACCTAGGTATGTATTATTAATAGTGAACCTCTAAAAGGCAATAGACATATTTGGTAGATGATACCACAATAATTAATTCTTAGATAGCAATTGCACCATAACCAAAACTGCAAACTAGCACTGATATATTGCTGAAACCACAATTGCAATGCATTATCCCTGCAAAATTGTAGGTTAATAAGAGAACACAAGGTAACAGAAATAGTATCATCAAATTGACATATTGCAAAATTACGTCATTTTGATCCCCCACCCCCTTTCTCACTCCCTCCCACCTTACCTGGGATTTACACCAAATAGCAACTGGAATAGCTTAGTGTTTGTCACTATTTGGGGATCGTATTCTACATTATTTTTTGTTTCTGGTTAGGGTCATAATAGGGTAAGTGATGTTCTTCCCTTAGGGCGCATCCCCACGGCAATGGACAAATACCGGTCGGTTTATCCGAAGGAGCCTGTTGTGCTCTTTTTCGGCCGGTTTTTCAGGCGGTTTGCGGTTTTACAGAAAAACCTGCCGAAAACCCGTGCCGTGGGGACATGCTCTTATCCTATTTAATATAAGGTATGTTTTATATTGCTTTAGTGGGATACACTTATCCTTTTGGTATTTCTATTGATAATATTCTTATCACACTCCTGGAGATCTAGAGGGGTTTAGCTATTCACATCTAATTCCTTATTGGTCTAAGGATAAAAAGGAGGTAAAATTGTTATATGGAGGTGGAGATTCCCAGATACCCAGGTTCCCAGATCACCCACTTGTGTGGACTGTATTACAACAATGGTGGCCCTAGAGGAGCAATGACTATAACTACCAATAGAAGGAATACAATTCACTGTTTCTAGGATGGAACTGCCAGATTCATGATCCAACTTACAGTAGGTCAGTGCTGTTATCTCCGGGGACTTGACTGTGTGGGGTTCTGGTACAAGTTGTAGGACGGCGTCACAGGAGAAGATCATCTGGTCATCACTGCGCCCGGCTGTGAATGTATGTAGGTGACTCACAGTCTGTTTATTCTTCACGTGTGGTCCTTCATATGATGTTTTGTTGATGACCTCTGCTCCTCTGAGTATGTTTATGGTAAGATACTCCAAAGGAGCAACTTCATGAACCGTACATCTGATCGTATATTCTTTTCCTTCTTCCAGCTCAGTCTGCAGATCTAGAGTGACGTTGGAAGGCAGAGCTGCAAAGACATGAAACATATACATATTGATGTAGCGTCTAAGTCGCATAATATCATTAAAGGGATTTTGCCACAAAGTAAAATTGACGTGGGAAGCTCGCAAATTATATAATAAACATTTTCACCATTATAAAAAATTATGTACCGTTTTTGTGTTAGCTTCTCCTTTAGTGGATCCATTGTTTACAGCTCATCTCCAGGGGATACGACCAGGCCTGAGAGCTCCTCAGTCCTGGCCAGACATGCTCAGACATGACCTCTCCTCTCAGGCAGCTACTGAGTGTTCAAACCCCAGGTGCTGTTATTCAGTTGGGTGCTGTCATTAGTCAAACAGTGCAAATAAATAAAAAAATAGCATTGATAAAGAGGAAAAATCCACAGGTTTGGTTCCTGCAGGCAATTGAACCTAGGACCCTTGTGCTGTAAGGCAAAAACGTTACCTCTGAGCTACAATGTAGCTACTCACAGCTTATACACAAACAGATCTTTCTTTGACTAGAGAGAGGAAAGACCTGGTGATGTCATCCTGCTGGGTCACATGATAGGCAATTCAAACAAATCACACACGCCCCCCTTCTGAGCACACAGAGCTGAAGAGCTGGATGCAGGAGATATGAGATGAGATTATGGCAAAACTCTTTTAACTACAACTAGTTGTATGTACTATTGTATTGCTAGTGAAATTTGTGGCTATTTGATGTCATATAATCTCCATTTCTTCTATCTTTAGCTAATTGTAATTTCCATTTTTGTATCACAAGCTATGATAATACAGGCTTTTATGCCTCTGTTTATTTCTCAAGCCTGCAGACTTCAGTTGCCATAATTTACTATCTAATGGGGCCATTGTCTGGTTTAGGAGTGATTTTGGGACGCATTTGTTTTGATCTGTGTATCGCACCTGTGTAAATTCTTGCGCGCGGGGCGGAAGTGAGCGATGTATTTTTGCATTTGCGTACATCTTTCTTCCGGACGCCGGAGTTTTGCTGAAGTAGTGCTGCAGCTTTAGGTAGGGATTTGTCTGCTATGCTCTAATTACACCTTCTATTGGCCAATATAATGAATTGGGGGTGGTTTTTCAATTAGATAATTATGTATACAGTATATATGGACCTTTTGTGTTGTATCATTAAGCCTCTTGAGAAAACTTGGCGAAACGTGCGTCGAGGCTATCCCATTTCCTTGGCAGTGCATCTCCTCCATTCCTGTATACACTTGGTAATGTATTGTGTGTGAGAGGTGTGCCATTATTGTATGCCCATCTTGATGTGTCTATATACTATTTAATCACTTGATCTCTAATATAAGACACTTTAATACTAATGTTAAATATTATAGGTTATACACCTTAGAGGACTTTCTATATTCAAGAATGGGTGATTTGTATGCCTTGTTTGATATTGGCATTATTTTTAATTGTTTTTAGCCTTAAATTTGTCCTATTTGTGACATATTAGTTTTTAATATTTATTATTGAATCAATAAAGATTGTCAATATACAGTATATTTCCCTATGATTTTTGTCATTGTATTCTTTTTTGGTTAACATGTTTATGTGATATAATGACTGTAGACTGAGCATTGAACCTTATTGAATTGGTGATTCTAGAAGTGTTGTATTTAACCTTTGTAACTACATACTTAGCAAAACTGTACCCAATGTCACACTAATTCCTGTAACCAGTTTATTCTATTACTCATATGTTTTCATTTTATCATAATTGTTAAATAAATTGCATTATATCCTGATTGACTGGCCTTCTTTAAAGGGGTTGTCTCACTACAAGGATTGCTTTTTATGTTAAAAATCTTGCAAAAACAAATCACTTTGCAATATATGTCCATTAACAGTGTCCTACCTATTCCTAGATACTTTTTTAATTTTCCCATCAACATAGCTTGTTTTTTGCAGTTGTATTTTTAATGCACCATATAACCTATTGGAGAACCCCAAAACATCAACAGCCCAACTCTTTAGGGCTTTGTTTAGAGTTCAGTGTGAGGTATAAATGACGTTACCTTTGTTCTTCAGGTCAGTATGATTCCAGTGATAGCAAATTTATCTAATGTTCAGTAATAATTTCTACTTTAAAAAAAAATTGCTTTGCATCATCAGTTTTTATTTTTCTGCTATTGGATCTGCATGATTTGCTACTTTTTACATGGTGGGGGTTTATTTTTTATTCATACCAGTTTGGAGTACATGCTACTTTTTGATCACTTTTTTCAGAATAATTTTCAGTATAATTTTTATGGTGTTCATTCTGTAGAGCTCAGCTCCTCTCCTCTATCGTGTAACCCTATATATCACAGAGCTCAGCTCATCTCCTCTATCATATTACCCTATGTATCACAGAGCTCAGCTCCTCTCCTCTATCATATTACCCTATATATCACAGAGCTCAGCTCTTCTTCTCTATCATATAACCCTATATATCAGAGCTTAGCTCATCTCCTCTATCATATAACCCTATGTATCACAGAGCTCATCTCCTCTCTTCTATCATATAACCCTATATATCACAGAGCTCAGATTCTCTCCTCTATCATATAACCCTATATATCAAGAGCTCAGCTCCTCTCCTTTATCATATAACCCTATATATCACAGAGCTCAGCTCCTCTCCTTTATTATTAACCCTAATATCACAGAGCTCAGTTTCTCTCCTCTATCATTTTAACCCTAATATATACAGAGCTCAGTTTCTCTCCTCTATCATATAACCTATATATTCACAGAGCTCAGCTCCTCTCCCTATCTTTAACCCTATATATCACAGAGCTCAGCTTCTCTCCTCTATCATTATAACCTATATATCCAGAGCTCAGCTTCTCTCCTTTTATCATATAACCTATATATCCAGAGCTCAGCTTCTCTCTCTCTTCCTATATAACCATTTTATATATTTAAACACGAGCTCAGCCCCTTTTCCTCTTCATATAACCCTATATATCACAGAGCTCAGCTTCTCTCCTCTATCATATAACCTATATATCACAGAGCTCCTCCCTCTATCATATAACCCTATATATCACAGAGCTCTGCTCCTCTATCATATAACCCTATATATCACCGAGCTCAGCTCCTCTATCATATAACCCCATATATCACTCTCTCCCTCTCCCTTTACTTATCCCTCTCCCCCTAACATGTTCCTTTTAAGTTTCCAAGTAGAACAACAAAATAGCAGGGCGGAGCCTGACTGGCAAGCTGAGCAGCAGCTTCTAAGAGGAGCTCCAGCACTTGCTCCTGTAATTCCGTTGTTGGAGCAGGCATAGGACTTACAAACTACGTGGACAACAAGCAGAGCTGTTTATCATACTCACTGGAGTATTCTGGTCACTTTCCAGACCTGCAGTGCGAAGACTCGCCGCAACAAGGAGACGCAGAAAGTGGAGAGTGGGCTGAACAAGGAGCCCAGGGACAGCGTGGCACTGCATCATCAGCAGGGTAGCATTCAGAGGTACCTCAGACAATGGCTAATTTATACCAATATGTCCATAACCCTTCCACATCTTCCTCTGGCATAGAGTCTCCCAGTAAGCAACAGCAGGATGCTGGACTGATACAAGCAGTAGAGGTGACAGAAAGCAAGGACAGGGAAGAGATAAGTGCCAGCAGCATGCATACAGGACCCAACCTAAACAAATACACAGGTCACTCCTAGTTTACAAGCACAGTAAGGATACGAGGAGCCTACACTGAGAGTTTGTGCTTCAAGCTTTTCACCAATGCCTACTGCGTAATCCCCCCTGACTACAAAAGTTGGTGGTCTTAAAGGGAGGATATTCAACATCATGGGGGCATGATATGCAGGATATGCTGAGGGGGAAAGCTGCTAAAACCCAGAATCAGTGTTTTTGAGGATCAATTCAATCCTTTGCAGCGGGACTGTGAGTCACATTCTCAGATGATTAAGGCACTACTCGCCAAGACGGATGACCTGGAAAATCGCTCCCACAGAAACAATGTGCGCATTGTGGGAGTGCCCGAAAAACAGAGGGCCCAACCCATCAGGTTCTTTGAGCCTTGCTTACTAATATCTTTGGAAAGGACTCCTTTACTCTATGTTTGCAGTTGAGAGGGCGCACAGGGTCCCAATGCGCCCATTACCTCCAGGGGCCCCGCCTAATCGTGCGGGTTTAAAAGCTGCTGCATTTTAAAGATAGAGACACTGTACTGCGCAAGGCGCGCCTTCAGCAGGACGTCTTGGTGGACGGCTGTCAGACCCTCCTTCTATTCCGGATTCTCTACGAGGTTAAAAAAAGAATAGCGAAGTTCCAGGATGTCAAGAGGCGGCTCCGGGCTTTCGGGTGAAATTTACGCCATGCTATTCCCAGCCGACTCCGAGTGGTGGATTTAAACCTACGGCATTTCTTTGAAACTCCAAGAGACGCTATGCAGTGGATTGACCAGAATAAACCCGCCATCAAAGGCAGCTTCCAGAGGATTCCAGGAGAGATAAGTATCACCCTGTACACATTTTCTTCACTTCCCCTCTCTGATTTCCTTGCTTTATTTTTTCGTCCTGCCCCAACCCGGTTCTATGTTTCATATTAAAATACAATTTTAGGGCGGAGGTGGTTGGAGAAGAACTGTTAATGTTGTTCTATGAAAGTTAAACTGTTGCCTTCACTTCTGGTCGTATGGAGGACTTGAGCCCATTTTTAAAGGGCTGTTAACAATTTTGCCATTTTTAATTTGTCTTTTGTAATTTTTTACAATTTTGGTTTACATGTTTATTTCTGAGGGGGGGAGGGTTTATCTGTTCCAGAATGCTTTTTTGCTTACTTTGTGAGGCAGGTCGGACGGCTTCCATCCATCATATTGGCAGTTAAGTTACTTGGTCACTTAATGGAAAAGGATGAAAGATGGGGGATAAGATAACACTGTTGTCCGGAATTTTCAGGGGACTGAGTGACCCAAACAAAAGATATGCTTGTTTAATTTTCTTTCCCCAAATCAGCCAGCTATATTGTTTATTCAAGAGACACATTTGGTGTCCGATACAGTACAATGGCTTCAAAGGGCATGGAAGGGGTGGGTGAGTTATTCTGTATACACTAATTATTCTAGTATTTTAGTATTATTACCCATACATCCATTCCTTTTGAATGTCTGGCTATTGAGAGAGATGGGGATGGGAGATATATATGTGTATACTGTAAAATATATACTTGTACATTTGTTTTGGTGATAATTTATATACCTCCACCCCATAATTGCAGTAACTTTAAAGCAGGGGCTTAAACTTTGTGGATGGTTATCCTGATGTCCCAGTAATATTATGGGGGTTTTTAATTTCTGTTGGGACCCACATTGGGAAAAAATTATCAGAAAATAAAGTACTACTACCCCCAGCATTGACTCCATTTGGACACATGTTGGAGAGTTGGAACTTGTAGACATCTGGCGTGCTAAACAAACCCTAATGAGTTTTTATATTCATGTTATTCTAGTACTATAACACTTGTCTAGAAAAATATGGCTTTGGGTAATCAGCGGCTGTGTCAAATGGTTACTAAAACTGAGTATCTTAAGCTCCATTTTGATTTATTCGCCAATGCTGATACAGATTAAAATCCTTATTTATCTTAGGAAAAATGAGGCGGTGGAGATTTAATGCCTCTGGCTGCCCCTAATGGATACAGTTAAATTGGCGTCCCGATTTGGAGGAATTCTTACAGATGAATGTGGACTCAGCTCCGATCAGTATAGTGTAGGACACTATGAAGGCGTACCTTAGAGGGGGGCTGATGCGGGAAATTAGCACCATGAAGATTAAAAGGGGGCAGCTAGAAAAAAACTATCCCTGAAACAAGTAATGCTGCTGAGAATCAATTCGTTTTGCTCCGCACTCCACAAGCCGGGGAACTGCGTAAGGCGCAGGATACGCTGAACACATTTCTATTAGAATCTGCTGAAAATAAACAATTTTTTAAAAAGCAAACTTATTTTGGTGAAGGGGAGCAGGCGGGCCGTTTTCTTATCCTTATCATTAATTCCAGAGGGGCTCCAGTTTTAATACCAGCTCTACGACACGCCTCAGGCCCTTTAATGACAGAACCCTTGGATGTTTTGGGAATATTGGGGGATTTTTATAAACATTTATATACATCAAGACTTGAGGTTTCCCCTTCTCAGATTCAACAATTTTTTACGGGGTATAGATCTTCCCATGTTGAGTGAGAACAGCGAGAGGCATTGGATGCTCCTCTACGTCTAGAGGAACTGCTGGTTTGGGAGTTAAGACTTTAAATAATAAGTCCCCCGGGTCTACAGAGATATATCAGCAGTTTGGGGAGGTGTAGTTAAATAATTTGTTGGAGGATTTTCAGGATGCAGAGACACAGGGCAGGTTACCTGCTTCATGCAAGAGGGGGGTAATAATAGTGTTATTAAAACTGTAAAGATCCATTGCTCCCTGAGTCATACAGGCCCCTTTCTCTAATCCAGTGGATTTCCAAAATACTAGCTAAGGCGTTTGCGAACAGACTAACTGGGGTTGGTATCAGATCTTGTGATCCTGATCAGGCGGGGGTTTTTTACCACAGAGGGGTACGTCCAATAATTTAGGAGACTGTACCTGAACCTGCAGCTTCCTGTTGATAACGCTGGGCTGGTCAATTTGTTTTTTCGATGATGCTAAGGCCTTTTTATTGAGTGGAAATGGGGAAATTTTTATGGGGGGTTTTTTCATAAATTGGGGTTGGCCAAAAATTTATATCCTGGAGTAAGCTGTTTTATACTGATCCGAAGGCGAAGGTGCAGTCCAATATTTACAATCAGAGACGTTTGATTTGCAAGGGGAACAAGGCAGGGATGCCCTTTGTCTCCATGCTATTTGCCCTGGCAATTGGGGCCGTTAGCAGCTCGATTAGAGCAAACGCCCCTATTTAAGGCTTTAGGAGAGGGGCGCTGGAAGACAAAATAGCTTTATACGCTGATGATATCCCCCTTTTTTGGCTAATACTGGCGGCTCATTGCCCGAGGCAATTAATGACATTAAAAGCTATGGTGCCTACTCTGGGTTGAAAATTAATTGGGGGGAAATCTGTCAATTATTTCCAGTGGATGCCGTGGATCAATTTTTTCTCCCGAGAAACCACTTCTAGTGTCCATTCTTTCCGATACCTGGGTATAAATATTTCAGTGAATTTACAGGAATTTGGGCGGTTGAATCTGGATCCATTGCTTGTTAAATTTTAAAAAAAAATTGGAGGTTTGGCGTAAATTACCATTATCGATAGCGGAAATCAAATCTGGTTAAAATTTAAATTTTGGGTGCCCCAGTTGTTGTACCTCCTACATAACTCTCCAATCTGGCTCCCCAGAGAATTCTTTTTTAAGTCAATGCTATTTTCAGAGCCCTTTATCTGGGGCAGGACCAGGGCCCGGATAAAGCTAGAAACTCTGCAATTGGCAAAGGACGAGGGAGGGTTGGCCATTCCTAATCCCGCAGTTTTTCTTCTTGGCAGCACAACTGCAATATATGAAAGATTGGGAAAGGGGGGGGGGATAAGGATTTTAAACTTGAAACTATTACGCCAACTATTTTAATTCTCCCAATCTTTATGGTAAACTGGAGGCAAAAACTTTTTTTAGTGCACGCCAAAAAATTTCCAACTTTATATTTGATGCATAAACTGTGGTGGAAATTAGGGTGGGTTTTGGGCTTCAGGGCTGCACATCCTATACCGAGATTTGGAATACCCCCTGGTTGTCCGAAAATTTTTGTGCTCCAGGGATTCAAGTCATGGGCATCTAGGGGCCTTCAATATGTCTCTCAACTGCTTACAGATCAGGGGATGCTTAAAAGTTTTCAGCAATTGCAAATGGAATTTGCTTTACCGCATACACAGCTATACAAATATTTACAGCTTAGGAACGCTTATAATGCAGAAAAATCAAACCAATTCAATATATGCCAAGTTTATTCCGATTAGATAGGGTCAAGAATATAAAAAACAGAAGGGACTAATAGCCACTTTATATAAACTTTTGTTGGCAAACTTTTTTTCTAGAAACCCAATAGATTTAGGTAGTAGGTGGGAAGAAGATATTGGCCCAATAGAGCTTAATATTTGGGAGGAGATACTGAAGACCATACCATTGATTTCAGTGAGTGAACAGCATCAAATCTCTCAATTATTCTTAATTCATCGAGTTTACAGAAAATCCTTATTTCTGCATAAAATTGGAATTAGGGACTCTCCTCTGTGTAATAGGTGTCATGTCCACCCGGCCTCTCTGATGCATATGTCCTTGTAACGGTCTGGAGGTGGAAACTCTGGACCACCGCAGGCGATGGCGTAAGCCCACACCAGGGAGTGGAATCTAAGTGGGGTCCCAGTTTTTCACCAGGGCCCGCCGCAAAGCGGGATGGTCTTGCTGCGGCGGGAGTCCACCAGGTCACTACCACTGGTGGGGCTTGCCTGCGGTGGCGGCCAAGGCATGGTACAGGATCGGCGGGCAGACTCATAGTTGGAGACAGGCAGGCGGTCAGGGCAGGTGGCTGTGGATCGTGAACGTAGACAGGCAGGAGGTCAGGGCAGGCGGCAAGGTTCGTGGTCGGTAAACGTAAGCTGGCGGTTCGGTACACGGTAAAGCAAGACAAGAACACTTTGGGAAGCTTTCTCCAATGGAACATACACCAAGGATCCGGCGAAGGCCGCCAGGAAGAGGCCGGACTTAAATAGGAGCAGTGCCCGGCAATGACCAATTACCGGTGCACTGCCCCTTTAAATTTCAAGCAGCCGACGCGAGCGCGCCCTAGGGGCGGAGCCACGTGCCGGGAGCCGGAGACAGGCAGAGCAGGAGCGTGGCCGGGTAAGTGAACGCCGGCGGGGGCAGGGATGTGCGTGGCCCCCGAACCCGACGTGCGGGACGGGGCTCCGCTGGGAGCAGGAGCACGGACGCGCCTGCGACCCGGGACAGTGGTCGCAAGGGCGTCCGTGACTGTACCCCCCCCCCTTTCTTTGACCTCGAAGACATTGGGCGCATCAGCCGCAGACGGAGGAGGAACAGCCTTCTGGGAAAGGATTGGGGAAACCAGGGGTTTTTCAGTAAGGAGAAAATGAAACAAAGGTTGGGGATTCTCATTGGTAGGAGGGAGCCGGAGTTTGTAGGGAAACGGGTTGATGCGGCTGATGACCTCAAAGGGCCCCAGGAAAGGGGGGACCGAGTTTGTAAGAAGGCTCTTAAGGCGGCCCATATCTAGCCGAGAGCACCCCTTGTCCCTGGGGAGAAACCGGAAGGGGGGATTTTCTTTGTACCTTGAGTCTTCATCGCTCGGAAGCGGGAGCGAGACTGAGGGTCGGACCAGAATGGCCTTCATGTCTTGAACTAGTGCGTCTGCCGCTGGGACTCGGAGGAGGTTGCCAGAGGGAGAGGAGGGCGGGATGCAGGCCATTACAATGTAGAAGGGAAGGGACCCCCGTGGTCTCAGACTCCAGGGAGTTATGGGGAAACTCGCCCATGGCATGCAAGTTGGACCAATCATCTTGACCTTCCCGAGACAAAAGGTGAAGGTAACATCCCAAGACCTGGTTGCCCCTCCCCCCGGGCCGTTCGTCTTGAGGGTGGTGGGCAAAAGAGAAGTCAAGCTTGAAGTTGGTTACACAGGGCTCGCCAAAACCTGGAGACAAACTGAACGCCCCGGTCCGAGACAATTTGCTGAGGGAGTCCATGTAGACGGAACACGTGAAGGAAGAACAGCTCCGCCAGACGAGAGGCAGACGGCAGGCCTGGCAACGGGACGAAATGCGCCATCTTGGAGAAGCGATCGTGTTCACCCCAAATAATGGTGTTGCCAAAACGACAGAGGGAGGTCAGTTATGAAGTCCATGGAAATGTTAGACCAGGGTTGAGTTGGAATGGGAAGTGGTTTGTAGTAGACCTGCCGGCTTTGAACGTGGCGTCCTGTTGCGGGCACAGGAGTCACAAGACAAAACAAAGTCCTTAACATCCTTTTCAAGCTCTGGCCACCAATAGAACCGGGATATCAGGTGGAAGGTTTTTCGGGCGCCGGGGTGACTGGCCACCAATGAGCAATTTCCCCCATTTTAAGATACGTCTGCGGAGAGCAGGGCGCACATAAGTCCTTGCAGGAGGGACCCTCCGGAGGTCCACTGGAGCTGCCAAGATGAGACGTTCTGGAGGAATTATGTGTTCTGGAGTGTATCTTCACCACCACGTCGGACGCACGGAGAGGGCGTCAGCTCTCAAAATTCTTCTCTGCAGGCCGGAAGTGGATTGGAAATCGAACCGGGAAAAGAAGAGCGAACACCTAGCCTGGCGTGGGTTAAGTTGCTGAGCCATCTGAAGAAATTGGAGGTGTTTGTGGTCCAAGTAGATGCGGATGGGGAAATGGGCACCCTCCAGCAGATAGCGCCACTCCTCCAGGGCCAGTTTTATGGCCAGTAGCTCCCGGTCACCAATCGTGTAATTCCTCTCGGCCGCGGAACGTCTTGGAAAAGAAGCCGCATTTTAGTCTTACCCGTGGGCCTTTTTGTGTAAGAACTGCTCCGGCTCCACAGACGAGGCTTTCCACTTCCAGCGTGAAGGGTTTAGTGGGATCCGGACGTGCAAAGGATAGTTTGCCGTAGAAAAGGCAGACTTGAGCTTTGAAAACGCCTTTTCGGCCCTCGCGGGCCAGCTGCGTTGGATTGGCTTGTTTCTTGGTGAGGGCCACTATCGGAGCCACCAGAGTGGAGAAGGGGGGGATGAATTTGGCGATAGTAGTTGCAGAAGCCCCAAAAAGCGCTTTTATAGCCCGCAGACCGGACTGGGCGTGGCCACTGCAACACGGCTGGCAGTTTCGCTGCATCCCTCCGTAGGCCTTGGTCAGAAATGACGTAACCAGAAACGGGAGGCTAGGGCTGATGAAGAGGCATTCCCTAGCTTGGCATACAGATGATTCTCCCGGAAACGCTTCAACACCCGACGAACATGACTGCGGAGGGTCTCGAGGTCGGGTGAGTACACCAGGATGTCATCAAGGTAGACCACCACGCAGGAGTAGAGGAGGTCTCTGAAGACATCATTCACGAGCTCCTAAAAGATGGAGGCGCAATTACACAGTCCGAAGGGCTCACCCGGTACTCAAAGTGCCCCTCCTGGTGTTGAAGGCCTTCTTCCATTCATCGCCCTTGCGGATTCGGACCAAGTTGTAGGTCCCTCTCAAATCCAACTTGGAGAAGATCTTTGCGCCCTGAAGGTGGTCAAACAGTTCCGTGATCAACGGCAATGGGTACTGGTTTTTCACCGTGATCTTGTTCAATCCCCGGTAGTCTATGCAGGGCCCTTAGGTACCGTCCTTTTTCTTTACGAAAAAGAACTCCGCACCCGCGGAAGACGAGGACTTCCGGATGAACCCTTTCCTGAGATTCTCCTGGATGTACTCAGACATGGCTTGGGTCTCAGGAACTGACAGTGGGTAGACTCGGCCTCGGGGAGGACTGGTACCCGGCAATAAGTCAATCGGGCAATCGTATGGATGATGCGGAGGAAGACTCTCGGCTTGTCTCTCGGAGAACACATCTGCGTACTCCAGATATTCGGGCGGCAGCCCAGGCAACGGCTCCTGAAGGGTCGAGTGAGAGCAGGAAAGCACCAGGCGAGGTGCCACCAAACAACGCCCCCGACAGTTGGGACCCCAACGAGTCACCTCTCCAGATGTCCAGTCCAGGATAGGAGAGTGGAGCCGCAGCCATGGGAGTCTGAGAAGGACCGCTAATGAGGAGCAAGGCAACACACAGAAAAAGGGGATTTCTTCTTTATGCAGCTCCCCCCACGTGGAGGGACAGTGGCTTGGTGAAAAAACTGGTGGTTTTTGCTAAGCAGCTCCCGCTGACGGAATGAGATGACAAGCGGTTTTTCCAAGCGGACCACCGGGGGGCCGATACTGCTTCACAAGAGAATGGTGGATGAAGTTCCCAGCCGAACCCGAATCCAGAAAACCCGAACCTGGGAAAGATGGTACCGTCTCTGAGACGACCTGCACCGGCATCAACAGGCGTGGAGAGGAGGATTTTGCAAACCCAGGAATGCCTCTCCCACAGATCCTAGGTGCGCTTGGGAGCTTGGGGCCAAACTCCTCGGTTTGTGGCTCTGGGCTGCCACAGTATAGGCAACAAGTTCCCCTTTTCCGACAGTTGGCCAACTCTTTCTCAGAGAGACGAGCCCGATCAATCTGCACGGGCTCCTCAGTGGGTGTTGGTGGCTGTGGCGCAGGAGACCTCTGGAACACCGGTGCCAGGCGAGGAAACCGGCGTGGTTGGGCTGACTGACGTTCTTGCCGAAGCTCCTCCTCCCCTTCAATGAAGCGTACATCGATGCGGGTCGCTAAATGGATCAGGTCATTGAGGGAAAACGGGAGGTCTATAGCGGCCAAGACGTCCTTAACTCGGCTTGAGAGCCCTTTCTCGAAGGTGGCGCACAGAGCGGCCTCGTTCCATGACAGTTCAGAGGCCAGAGTGTGGAATGGCACCGCATAGTCTCCTACAGACAGATCCCCCTGGCGTAGGTTTAGGAGAGCTGTCTCAGCGGAGGATGCACGAGCTGGTTCCTCGAAGACATTGCGGAACTCACTGAGGAACGACTGTAATCCGCCATCACTGGATTGTTCCTGTCCCATAGAGGTGTAGCCCAGCCAGGGCCTTCCCGGAGAGGAGGCTGACCCGAAAGCCACTTTTTGCACATTCAGACAGGAACTGATCGGTCATCAGCTCCAAGTGCATAGAGCATTGGGTGATGAACCCCCTGCAGAGTTTCGGTTCTCCGTCGAACTTAGACGGGAGTGACAGGCGAAGCTTGGGGCCCCTCAGAGCCATGGGAACCGTAGAGGCAGGAACGACCACTAGAGATGGCGGAGGTTGCTGCTGCTGAGCGGTGACGAGCTGCTGCACCATGGAGGAGAGTTGCTCGAGCTGCTGCGCTTGCTGCGCGATCTGTTGCGATTGCTTGACCACGACGGTGGTGATGTTGGCAACGCTTGGCAAGGGCACCTTGGCGGGATTCATGGCCGGATCCTACTGTAACGGGCTGGAGGTGGATCCTCTGGACCAACGCAGGCGATGGCGTAAGCCCACACCAGGGAGTGGAATCTAAGTGGGTCCCGGTATTCACCAGAGCCCGCCGCAAAGCGGGATGGTCTTGCTGCAGCGGGAGTCCACCAGGTCACTACCACTGGCGGGGCTTGCCTGCGATGGCGGCCAAGGCAAGGTCAGGGCAGGCGGCTGTGGCTCGTGAACGTAGACAGGCAGGCGGTCAGGGCAGGCGGCAAGGTTCGTGGTCGGTAAACGTAAGCAGGCGGTTCGGTACAAGGTAAAGCAAGACAAGAACACTCTGGGAAGCTTTCTCCAATGGAACATACACCAAGGATCCGGCGAGGGCCACCAGGAATAGGCCGGACTTAAATAGGAGCAGCGCCTGGCAATGACCAATTACCGGCGCACTGACCCTTTAAATTTCAAACAGCCGACGCGAGCGCGCCCTAGGGGCGGAGCCACGCGTCGCGAGCTGGGGACAGGCTGAGCAGGAGCATGGCCGGGTAAGTGAACGCCGGCGGGGGCAGGGATGTGAGTGGACCCCGAACCCGATGTGCGGGACGAGGCTCCGCTAGAGCAGGAGCACGGGCGCGCCTGCGACCAGGGACAATGGGCACAGGGGCGTCCGTGACAGCCCTAAACTAGAGCGATATTGGATTTTTATTGTCCAATTGATCCAGCGTATTTTTCAAATTACAGTGGAAATGAATCCGTTGGTTTGTATTTTGGGATATGTAGGAGACTTAACGGTTTCAGAGGCTGAGAAAATCTGATATCTAGGCTTTTATTTATGGCAAGGAATAATAGCGCAAATGGGTGGATCAACCCCCTCGCACAGGAGTTTGTTAATAAAAGGAAATTTGGGGCTGGGGAAAAG
>JAODAL010025889.1:10000-57780 GCA_025379985.1 Phyllomedusa bahiana | reverse complement strand
TAACAGTGGAAGCAGACTGGCGTGTTATCAGGTAACAGTGGAAGTAGACTGGCGTGGTGGCAGGTAACAGTGGAAGTAGACTGGCGTGGTGGCAGGTAACAGTGGAAGTAGACTGGCGTGGTAGCAGGTAACAGTGAAAGCAGACTGGTGTGTCATCAGGTAACAGTGGAAGCAGACTGGTGTGTCATCAGGTAACAGTGGAAGTAGACTGGCGTGGTGGCAAGGAACAGTGGAAGTAGACTGGCGTGGCGGCGGGTAACAGCAGATGCAGACTGGTGTGGTAGCAGGTAGCAGTGGAATTAGACTGGCGTGGCAGCAGGTAACAGTGGAAGTAGACTGGTATGGTGGCAGGTAACAGTGGAAGTAGACTGGCCTGGTAGCAGGTAACAGTGGAAGCAGACTGGTGTGTCATCAGGTAACAGTGGAAGTAGACTGGCGTGGTGGCAAGGAACAGTGGAAGTAGACTGGCGTGGCGGCAGGTAACAGTGGAAGTAGACTGGTGTGGTGGCAGGTAACAGTGGAAGTAGACTGGTGTGGTGGCAGGTAACAGTGGAAGTAGACTGGCGTGGTGGCAGGTAACAGTGGAAGTAGACTGGTGTGGTGGCAGGTAACAGTGGAAGTAGACTGGCGTGGTGGCAGGTAACAGTGGAAGTAGACTGGCGTGGCGGCAGATAACAGTGGAAGCAGACTGGTGTGGTATCAGGTAACAGTGAAAGTAGACTGGTGTGGCAGTAGATAACAGTGGACGTAGACTGGTGTGGCAGTAGATAACAGTGGAAGTAGACTGGCGTGGTAGCAGGTAACAGTGAAATTAGACTGGCGTGGCGGCAGGTAACAGGAGAAGTCACTGGAACCAGTGACAGCAATGCAGTGGTCAGGATCAATGTAGGAACATTAATAACGAACTGACATTGAGCACAAATAAGGAGCCTCAAGTCCCCGATGGTTGTTGGCCATTAGCCAGGTAATAAGGTACTGGACCTTTAAATTTGAGAGAGCCATTGCATGCACGTCCTATGGGAGGTGTGCACATGCAGGAGTGTGGAGATGTGAGTAGATGCCAGCAGGGGGGTCAGGGGTGACAGCGCTGACACAAGCACGCCTGTGGTCTTGAGTGGGGACCTTGGTGTACATTGTGACAAGAACTAGCTATGTACAATGTATCAGTCTGGATTTGAGGTTATTTAGCTCACTGAGCATTGTCTAGACTGATAAAATTGTATCCACTTCTCAGCTGAGAGCAGAACTGGCTATTTACCCTGTATCAATCTGGAGTCCAGGGTGTTTAGGGTGCTTTCACACGGAGCGTTTTTCATTGCGTTTTTGGATGCAGTTTTTGTCCAGAAATGCCCAGCATTAGTTGCTGTGCCTTTCTGCACAAAAACACATAAAAAAAAACAGCTCCGTGTGAAAGCACCCTTAGCTCACAGAGCATTGTCTAAACTGATACAACTGTATTCACCTTGGCCAAGGGCAGGATTAATTATGTACAATGTATCAGTCTAGCTTCCAGGCTGGTTAGCTTACAGAGCATTGTCTAGACTGATAAAACTGCATCCACGCAGCAGGTGAGAACAGGACTGGTTGTGCACAGATGTAAATCTAAAGAAGTTCTTATTCACAGACAAGAAGGAAAAGCTTTAGATAGGTCAAGAAATGAAAGCACGAAGTCTAATAGACAATCACAGATCTTTTATGTACACAGGGATAAGCTTTCTATACATAAAACAGAACACATAATTAACCCTTTAAGAACCTGCGACGGATATACAGGATCCTCCTTAGTAATGGAGCAATTCATCATTAAGACTTTATGACAAAGAGCAGGAGCTCCCGCTGTCAGTCTACCTATGATGAGAATAAGAGGTGCTGAGAGGTGGTCAAAGAGCGTGCATCTCCAAAGGTAGAGCCTAAAAGGTTTCTGGTCAGTATAACTCTGACAGGCAGCAATGCTAGAACATATACAAAGCATACAATTCTTGCAATGAAATGATTATACTGTAGCTTCCAGATATCTACTGGGACATTTTATACAAATAATAAAGTATAATAATAGAAGACGTTTTCTCTGTTCATTTGTGGATTTGTTACAATTGGTCCGGGTATCACGGGTGCAAAATGTGCAGAAACACCTTAAAACGAAAGGGTTAAAGGGGTTTTATCGCTACAAAGATCATGTCTCAGATTATGGGGACAGTAAAAATAAGCACTTTTGTAATTGGTTTGCATTACCTCTGTCACTTGGTCTAGCAGATATGAGCTTTTCTGTAAATCTGTATTCTGTTTCTGCTGTGGGGTCGTGACACGCCCCCTGGCCGGATCCCGCCCCCACTAAACATGTCCCCTGCACTGTGATTGGCTGGCTGACATTTCATTCAGCCTGTTGGGATACGCCCCCAGACAGGCTGCCTGCACACTCTGTGTTTACTTCCCTCTGAGCTGTTAAAATCGTGAAACCAAGGTCTGCTGTCTCTATACTCATCTCCCAGCTCTAGGGTGAATGATCTGGGCAATTACTGGCTGTTTAAGTCACAGATCCCCTCATATAACACAGTATTATACAGGCTCCTGCCTGTTAACAGGAGGAGAGAAGGGTAGGAGGGCAGTGTGCATTGCTCCATATAACCCAGTCTGCTGCCTGGTAACAGAATGGGAGGAGGGAGGGGGCAGTGTGCTTCCTCACATGTCTCATCAGTTCAGGCTGTGTGTATAGCTGCATATACCACAGTCATACAGTCTCCTGTCTGGTAACAGAAGGGGAGGAGGGAGGGGGCAGTGTACACTCCTCACAAGTGTTTCATCAGTTCAGGCTGTGTGTTTAACTGCATATAGCACAGCAAGGAGCTTGTGGAGCCTGAAGGCTGCAGACATAAGAAGCATGCAGAAGCTACAGAGCTGTTATATCCAGACAACCTTCTGCATCCCCTGCTTCATACAAAATGATGATGTCACAGTTCTTCAGTGAGGAGAGACACGCCTCCTGGGAGGAGAGACACGCCTCCTGGGAGGAGAGACACACCTCCTGGGAGGAGAGACACGCCTGCTGAGAGGAGAGACATGCCTGCTGAGAGAAGAGATTCGCCTCTGGATTTCAAATTCAATCTCAGAGAATTAGCTGAAGAGCACGAACAGTTCAAACGATAACACCCCTTTAAATCTCCAGTCATGTCATAGTGATAATCCACCTATAGATGGCAGCATCACACCATAGCACATAAAGGTATGTTCACACGGGGTAATTTCGGCACGCATTTCGCTTCGTATTTGCGCTCTAATTCGGGCGAGATGCCCGCCGAAATTACGGTAATCCATAGTTCTCATAGAGAACTATGGATTATGCCTCCTCTCCCCGCTCGTACAATACGATCTTACCGTACGCGCGGGGAGATAAGTGACAGGTCAATTACTTGTGGTGAATACGCGCCGCGAGTAATGAATGTCAATGGGGCCCGCATCTAACAATGAGCAGTGTGATTTACATCGCTTTCAGTGTAAAACACGCATCGGCGTTCGGATGATACGTCTTTTACTTGCATCTTTCTGATGCGTCTTTCAGATCCATTCAAAGAATTGTCGTGTCAATTCTTGATCTGTTTGACGCAGCAGACGCCCCATTTAAAACTATAGGATGCGTTTCTGCTGCAGCAAAAATGCATCCAAACACACAGCTGCATGCTGGATACGTGTTGGATGCGTTTTACGCAGCACTTTTGAATGCGTTTTTTGGATCGAAAACATATCCAAAAACGGCTTCGGCATGCCATGTGAACATACCCTTACTATACAGATAGCCTTGGAGCTACTCTAGGGGCTACATGTATGATTTTTGGTGCCCAGGCGCCATTTTTTTTGCGCACAATATTAGCGCCTGAATCTATGAACCTGTTCTACAGCGGGTCATAAATCAGGTGCAAAGCGACACTTTTGGCTCAGGTAAACCACTTTTAAAGTGCTCTACCTGTTCGAGCAGTAATGCGCCTGGATTTGCTGTACTGAAGTTATAAATGTGTAGTTTCATACGGTTGTAGTGCGACACGCCTCCAGCACGCTCCCCGAAATCAGGCGCATTACAAAGTGCCGTGGGCGCTCTGTAATGCGCCTGACATAGGAGGGCGCCTGACTATAAAAATAGCGAACCCTGTACATACATGTCGCACTATGAATTACCGTAATTGCGGTGCACAGTTTGGCTGTATTAAAGCGCAAATACACCATGTGAACATACCCCAAGGGTTTGCATCCTCCTTCTAGTCACCAGTGTTAGACCCTTATTAAAAGGGTATTCTCATTTCACCATTTGGCAGCCATTTATGGTGGTTGCCAAGCAGAGATTGTGAAATGGAGGAGCGTGTTTCTCTTCCCAGCAGGGCATATCTTCTCTCTCTCTCTTCTCTCTGCAGACACACCCCAAAGTGTGCACGTGAGAATTCATTCTGTGTGAGCTGGGGGAAGGGAGAGGTTCTCAGCTGTCATTGGAATCATTGGAAGTGAAAAGCTAAGTGTAACTCCATAGTGTATATCTACATTTCTCGCTCTCTCTACATACTTTGTAAGGGCATTTGACATTCAGGACTCTGGGAAAGATGGGTGATTTATTTTTCTCTGTCTCTCTCTCACATAGTGATATATCCGGCACTTCTGACCTCTTCAGATCTGCAGAACAAAACTATACGCTTTATCTGTTTGTTTTTACATGGGACTGCACATGACCTCTTTCTCTGCTGCAGGACCTCTGATTGCTCTCAGTGAAAAATCTCACCCCGCACGCATACCTTGCACCTACCACTGATTCCTGTCAGTGAAAATTCTCACCCTGCACGCATATGTCGCACCTACCACTGATTGCTGTCAGTGAAAAATCTCACCGTGCAAGCATACATCGCACCTACCACTGATTGCTGTCAGTGAAAAATCTCACCCTGCACGCATATGTCGCATCTACCACTGATTGCTGTCAGTGAAAAATCTCACCCTGCACGCATATGTCACACCTACCACTGCTTGCTGTCAGTGAAAAATCTCACCGTGCACTCTTACATCGCACCTACCACTGCTTGCCGTCAGTGAAAAATATCACCTCGCACTCATACATCACACCTACCACTGCTTGCTGTCAGTGATATCTCTCTCTCTCTCTCATTCGTCCGTGCACAAATCCCCCTGCGCTCTCCTGTCCGCGACCCCTTTCCTGCATCTCACTCAGACTCGTGCTCCCGATCACGACCGGGGGTGGGACCTGGGCGTAACCCGATCGGCACGCTAACTTTGTTCCCAAGCACTAAACAAACAGCCCTTTCTGTTCAACCATAGCATTTTGCTTATGGTATCCAAGGCTTACGCATCAAAAAAGTGCCGACAACAGTGTTTTCCCAGGAATTTGTAGAAGAGTGGAATCAAATTCTGAGTACATGTTCGCTTAAACTTATGAATTTAATTGTGAAATACGAGAAGGAGAAATTAGATGTGATCTCGCAAGAAATTAAGAAGGTGGAGTCTACACTACAGCCTTTTGTGGATGAAGCAGAATATCAAAAAAGAATGCAGGAGTTGCAACAAAAATTGGATGACATGGAGGCATCAATTATGGATGTTAAAAAGTCTAAGTACCAACGAGATTCCTTTGATTATGAACAAAATCAAGTCTACGAATGGGGACGTCGCAAGTTGGACTTTAGTACCCCTGAATCCATTTTGAAAAGAAGGTCCAATAAATGGAATGCACAGAAAGGACAAAGGAGAGGCGGTTTCGGTTCAATAGAATCTGATTCCATCGACCGCAATATTGAGTCACATGAAAATACCTCAGATTTAACAGACAGAGACCCTAGCCCTTCCTATTACCGTCGCCAGAAAAAACAAAGAAAAGGGAAGCATACAAAAAACGACAAAGAAGGGGAGGGCGAAAACACAAACGTAAGAATGAAAACACCTCAATTGTTTCTGGATCAAATCAACAACAAGAAAACTTAGATGTATTGAATTTGTCTACGACCATTTTGGACCCAGACCAGGAACAGTTATTGAAATTAGGTTGGGTTGAACAACA
Organism: Phyllomedusa bahiana; assembly: GCA_025379985.1. Classification (NCBI taxonomy): domain Eukaryota; kingdom Metazoa; phylum Chordata; class Amphibia; order Anura; family Hylidae; genus Phyllomedusa; species Phyllomedusa bahiana. Next base: position 51,734 of record JAODAL010025889.1, on the reverse strand, counting down.
TTTTGACTTATTTGCTGTGTTGAAAGACATAAATAAGTTCATTATAAATCTCACTTTGAGACGGCATTTCTGGGAGGACCCTATTACATCTGACATTATGCATACTTCACCAAGTCCTATGGAAAAACGTGATAATGAATATGCCAGATTGTTGTTTAAAGAGAACCTGTCACATAGTTTTTGCCCCCCTGGCTGAGGACAGAACAAGCTAGTGTCAGACCTGCTGTTTCCAGCGCTGTGCCCCTTATTCTGTAAGATGCTGTCGTTTTCATGTATTTAATGCTCAAATCTGCAGTTTTCAGCCAGAAGAGTCATTTGAAGAGTCCTTCAGAGTGTCAGTTTTTTTCAAACCCGGCCAATCCGAGGCTAGCCCCGCCCACCTCAACTGACAAACCTATTACTTTGAATAGGTAGAAACATGAGGATAACTGTCAGTGGGCGGGGCTAGCCTTTGGTGGGTGGGGCTAACACCTGCTCATGAATAAGATTTGAGGGGTAAATGCTCTAAAACTACAGCATCTTACAGAATAAGGGACACAGTGCTGGGAACAGCAGGTCTGACACTAGCTTGTGCTGTCCTCAGCAAGGGGGGCACAACCTATGTGACAGGTTCCCTTTAAAGAACAAATGACTTTACTATCTTTACAGTCATTATCTGAGGACTCTAAGAATTATGCCAACAGTGTTGAAACAGCTAATTCCTTTGTCACCTCTAACAGAGGATTTTATCACATCTAATCCCGTGCTCCAGCTATGGACCAATTTCAAACTACTATTGAAAAGGAACTTAGATTATTATTGGACACTGTTCCTTCTGGTCACAAATACCTTAACTTATCTAGGAGACAACGTGCCGCCCTTGAACAGTTTCTTATTAACAAAGATTTGGTCATAAAGATGGTTGACAAGGGCAGCACGGTTGTCGTTATGAATAAAGGAGATTATGTTAATTCCATGTCTGAACTTCTCACAGAACAATCTACATATTTAAAATTACTAGGGGACCCCACTGCAAAATTTAAATCAGAATTGTGGAGTATCCTAGAAGAAGGTTTAGCATTAGGAGTTCTTACCCAAAAGGAAGTTGATTATATCAAGGTTGAACAGCCTGTCACACCTATTATGTGTGGTTTGCCAAAAATCCATAAAAGTACAGTTGCACCTCCAATGCGCCCTATTGTGTCAGGTATGGGATCCCTATTGGAAAGATTCTGTCAATGGGTTGATTCACTCCCCAGAGCTTGTACGGGGGCCCCGGGGGGTACTACGTGCCCAAAGGGTTTTGACCAGTGTAGAGGTTTGTGTGTAGGAAAAAGACATGAGTTGGTTTGGATGTGATGCTGAGTCCCTATATACCAGCATCCCGCACTATGTCGCTACATTGGCTTTGCAGTTTCACTTATTTAGACTAGGTTATTAAACCCTATCTTTTTTAATTATTTCTGCAGTACAATTTCTTATGACTCATCTTTTTTTCTGTTTTAATGACATCTTTTACCTCCAATTGAGAGGAGTTTCCATGGGGGCCAAGTTTTCACCATCTTTGGGGAATCTGGTCATTGTATGGTGGGAACACATGTATATTTACACTCTGGATAACCCGTTTTTGGACAACATCTTTTTTAAGGAGATACATCAGACCCCCTTTTTTATTGGAGGGGCGATGTATCTGCCGTACACAATTTCTTAGAACATCTGAATAATAATCCCCTTAATCTTATGTTTACAGATATTGCTGATGCATGCAGTATCAACTTTTTGGATCTTACCCTGACAGGGCAACCCGGGGGTGAAAATTTTTATTATTAAAAACATATCGCAACTACATAGGAACACAAAATTGATTATCATAGCTTCCATTTCAGAGATACTCTGGCATCCATACCTGTTGGCGAGATATGTAGGGCCAAATGCAACTGTAGTCGAGTTTAAGACGACCAGCAAACATATTAGAAGGGAGGTGTAAAATTGAACTCCGGGGGCCCCCGTGCAAAAGTCAAAAGGCCCCCCGCTGCCATTTCCATTTTCAAAACTGGATCTTTATGTGGCAGGGGGCTTTTTGGGGCCCCCCCCGCTGCAGGCCCGGAGGACTGAACCTCTGCACCCCCTGAGCTACCCCCCTGGTGAAGGCTTTTTTGAGGAATCCGATGGCCTCCTTTGGGCCAATTTAAAAGGTTGAAAAAAAAGGAACGATAATTACTTGTGGAATCTGCAGTTATTAAATCTCGCAATCAGAATAAACAAACCTTACCTACTTTAGTGATTCTCTACTCATCAATTTCCACATATTAAAAAAAATCTTTTTAAAACACTTCCCTTTTCAATCAAGATCCAAATTTTTCAAACAGTTTGGTTGAGGGGGTAGGTTGTAACCGGAAGCCCCAAAACTTTGGGGAACTTTTGCCCCTAATTTACATTTTCCTTTAAAAATAAAAGGGCATATTGGGTCCATAATAATGGGTTTTTCAGGTATGGCTCAAACCCATGTAGAACATGTCATTTTGCTACTGTAACTAAAGAATTTTTTAATACCAAGTCCTTTTTGATTAAAAAATGTATCAATTGTAATTCATGTTATGTCATCTATTTAGCTACATGCACTCTATGTAAACTGTGTTATGCGGGAAGCACTTCTCGGAGATTGAAAACGAGATTTTTGGAACACCTTAATGACATCACTAGTACAGCGGTGCGCAACAGATCGAGTTTATCACAACACTTTAGAGATGTTCATGAGAGTAGTTATACAGGACTTAAAATTGTAGGCATTGATAGAATTACTAAACCTACACGGGGAGGTGACATGACTAATATGCTTCACGATATGCAGATGCTAAGTAGAGGGCGAAAAGGCAAAACAAAAACTCTACAAGCCGTTCGTTCGGTGCTCTCCTTAAGGAGAGATCTTCCCTCCTGAGCTCCCGATGCCTCCCACACAGCCAGCCAGTATCTTCTCTACTCTGCACTGAAAGGGACAAAAATCCCGAAACAGCGTTGTCTGTAGATGAGAGAATACTGGGTTGGCAAAAAAATCCTTTTTGGTTTGTCAAGACTCGTGGGTCAAAAAGCAAATTGGGGGATTTGTTACAACCAACAGAGGGCGCTGTGGGCTTCTCGCCCCTTTCCATAATGCCTTGGGGATATGCAGATGCTAAGTAGAGGGCGAAAAGGCACAACAAAAACTGTACAAGCCATTCGTTCGGTGCTCTCCTTAAGGAGAGATCTTCCCTTCACGATCGTGAGGCATATTGGATCTTAATGCTAAACACAACGTATCCCCAAGGTCTTAATAGTAAAAAAGAAATTATGTTTCATTATTGATTTTATTTTTTCATATATTTACTTTATCTGTTGGTTTAGTGTTATGTCTTAGTGTGTTTATGCAGGTTGCTGTATTCCCTGTGTCCCGCTCGGTTTTTTTCATGTATAAATTCACTATCTTAGTGTTTGGTTCATTTAACTATCTGCCAGTACCCTTATCTGGCAGATCGCTCGTTGTGCGCATGTCCGTGATGCACTTCCGATACACACGGGATTCCCGGAAGTGCGTTCGGCGTTGTCGTTCGCGGGAGCTCTGAGTGGGTCACAGGTGAGTTTGTACCATCTCATTATTGGTTTTATATAAATGTTGATCTTACAATTCTTTCTCTGTTATGAGTAAGGGTGTTTTTATACCTGAAACGCATTAACCGCAACTAGCTATTCCTCCTTTGTTGTGGGGGATGCTACGTGATATTTTATGGAGATTTGCAATTTTTCAATAAAGCCTTGAAATTTTAGCCGGTCCTTCGTCCTCCAGTTGCTGTATCAACTTCTGCTACTACAAGTATCCAAGGACGTACATGCTTGCAATTTTGGTCCCCTCATTTTGAACTATGATCTTCGTAGCGAGAAAACTCCTTTAACCCCTTAGTAGCTATTTCTTTTGTATAAAACCCTAGCATCTAATTACAGCCCTCCGGGATCAGAGAGGACTTTCTTCTCACCCTTTCCCTACTTAGTTGCACAATTGATCACATACAATTATGAAAAAAATATAAAATGTAAGACCCCAGATTATGTTATTTTACCCAAGCAAACACTGTAAATCCAAAAAACAACACCACAACTGCAAAAATGCGAAATGTTTTGATCACCCCGTCTCCCAGAAAAAAAGTGATCAAAAATTTGCTTATAAATTCAAATCAATACCAATAAATACTATGGACCTTATGTATGAAATCTGTCTAGCAGTAAGACTGTCTTTGTTGCCCAGAGCAACCAATCAGAGCTCATAGCAACTAATCAGAGCTCATACCAATCAATCAGAGCCCATAGTGACCAATCAGAGCTCATAGCAACCAATCAGAGCTCATAAAAATCAGAGCCCATATAACCAATAAAGAAGCCCTTAGAAACCCAATCGGCCATAGCAACCAATCAGAGCTAAAAGAAACCAATCAGACCCCATAGCAACCAATCAGAGCTCAACGTTCTTTTTTTTCCCAGAGACAATGAAATAAGCTGAGCTCTGTTTGGGTTGCGTGGGCTCAATTGGTTGCTAGGGGGCTCGATTGTTGCTGTGTTCTGATTGTTGCTTGATTCTGATTGTTTGGTAGAGCTTTGATCAGAAGCTCACCCCACCCCCTCCCACAAACATTTCCCCGGGACATGCATTAGAAAAATGTAAAAAATACAAGGAGTGAACACCCCACCCTACATATCACCACAAGGGCTACCAAAAAAATCCCAAAAAACCCAAATAACTTTAACAAAAACCCCTGCTAAAAAGGGACTTGATTATACCCCAGAACATGACCACAATTCCCCAACAAAGTGACTGAATAATCCCCCACACTATACTGATCAGTACACAAAGACCAAAATACCGCCATATAGTGCCAATAGGGTATATACTAGTGTACACAGGCTCTGCAGATGAATGTTACCCCCAACAGGACCATAATGGTAACCCCAGTGTACACAACTCTCAGACTGTTATTCCCCAACTTCCAACTCCCCCCGTGTTTGGGGGGGGGTCCCGCTGGGGGGGTGCCCCCCCCCCCCCCCGGGGGACCCGCCCCCCCTCCCCCCCCCGCGCAGGCCGGTGGGGGCCCTTTAAAGGGCCCGGGGGCCGGATACGTGGTGCGCACTCTGGCGCCGCCGTCCTGTTCCCACAGGGGGGTAAGGGGGCGCTGCGCCCGCTTCCCCCGCCCAAAACCTGCTGGCGGGGAGGAGGCAGAAGGGATCGCCCCCCTTCCTGCCTCCTCCCCTGTTTTCCCCGGCGCCCTGTGCGCCGTAAAAACACATGTCAGCGCACGGGAAGGACCGCGGCTGCACTCACTTCCCTGTTAACTGCTGGGGAGATCGGGGGAGTGGCCGTGGATTTTTTTTTTTTATTTTTATTATTTTTTTAGGGGACAATGTCTGGCTAAAAAAGGGGGGGTCTATTTTACGGGGGGCTCCCCAAAATGGGGGCAATACCTGGCTCAATGGGGGAATACCTGGCAACAGGGGGGGCACTACCGGGCTACTAAAGGGGGTACTCCCTGGCTACAATGGGGGGCACCGGGGAAAGAGGGGGCCTAACTGGAACAAGGGGTCACTCCCTGCTAAAAAATGGGGGTCTACCTGGCAACAAGGGGGCACTACCGGGGCAAAAAAGGGGGCACTACCTGGCAAACAAGGGGGCACTACCTGGTACAATGGGGCACCCCTGGTACAAAGGGGGGACTACCGGCAACAATGGGGAAAAACCCGGAAAACAAAAGGGGGCACAGGGCTACAAGGGGGACACCTGGCTACAATGGGGGGGGGGGGCCCAAACCTGGCTAAGGAGGGGGAAAGGTCTAAGAGGGGGCACTACCTACAAACAATGGGGGCATCTACCTGGCAACAGAGGGGCACTCCCCTGGAAAGCAATGGGGGCATCTACCGGGAAACAGAGGGGCCTACCTGGAAAGCAATGGGGCACCCCCGGGGCAACAGAGGGGGCACTCCCTGAAAACAATGGGGCATCCCTGGCAAAAAAGGGGGGGGCATACCGGGAAAAAAGGGGGGCATCTACCGGGAAAAAAAGGGGCATCTCCCTGGCTAAAAAAGGGGGCATCTCCCGGGCTAAAAATTTGGCTTACCGGGCTACAGAGAGGGCATCTTTTTTGGCTAAAAGGGGGGCATCTCCTGCCTGTAAGGGCACTACCTGGTTTATGGGGGTCACCTGGTATAAGGGCATTACCGGCTTTCTTCCAAAGCCGTTATGCAGTTAGGTGGAGGGGGTGTGGTTTTTTTTGAAGGGGCGGGGGAAAACCGTCAAGATGGGGGCCATGAAATTTTTTCCCCCCCCCACTAACTCCCCTGCTTTTTTTTTTTCAAAAGTTCCAACTATGAATTACCCCCATACATGCCCATATACGGTAGACACCGTTACACACCTGTCAGACATATGTATACAGTGCAGTTACATCTTGTGACTCACGGTGATTTCTCTGACGAGTCGTTGACTTTCCTTTGTTTTGCATCCGGTCCAGTCCCGGCCTTATACTCTCCCAACGTCCCTGGATTTTAAAACAAAATTTTTTAGAAACCTGACTTTTCCACACCTCCCCCCCGGCTTATGGGGGCCCTTAGGCAGGCTTTGGGGTTTTTTTGGGAAATACCCCTAAAGGGGAAAAGGCCCCTACAGGGAGACAGGGGGTTTGGGGGGCTTAGGGCAATAGGAGGAGCGGGTTTAGCATACATCCAACCCCGTTTTTGGGGGGGGGGGGGGGGGTCCCGCTAAGGGGGCCCCCCCCCCCCCGGGTTTGGATTCCCCCGCTGCCAGCGGGGCTGGGGGGCCTACTCTTTGGGGGCCGCCGGGGGGCCCCCCACAGGGGGGCCCCGGGTGGGAAAAGGGGGGAGCCGGGCCCCCCGCTGTGCAGGGAGGAGGCAGGAGGGATCGTTCCCCTCCTCCCCCTCCCCCCTTTATGCTTCGGTGTGCGCTTACATAAGGGCAGGTCGCAGGGGAAGGACGCCGGGCTGCCCACTCCCCTTCCCCGCGAACTACTCCGGAGGCAGGAGCCCGGTGAGGTAAGTGGGTTTTATTATTTTATTTTTTTTAGTTATAGGGGGGGCCCCTACGGCTACAATGGGGGGGGGGGCCCACCTGGCAAAAATGGGGGGGTTACCGGTACAAAAAGGGCACTACCTGGCTACAAAGGGGGGTGGGGGGGGGGGACACCGGCTACAAGGGGGACTACCTGGCTAAAAGGGGGGACACCTGGCTACAAAAGGGGGGGGGGGGACTACCTGGGTAAAATGGGGGGGACTCCCTGGCAACAGAGGGGGGACTTTTCCTGGGTACAATGGGGGGTCTACCTGGCAACAGGGGTCATACCTGGAACAGGGGGGGGACACCTGCAACGGGGGGGGGGGCACACCTGGGTACAAAAGGGGGGGGGCACTACCTGGGAAAAAGGGGGGACTACCCGGAACAGAGGGGGCATATGGCTACAAGGGGGGACTACCTGGCTACAATGGGGGGGCATTACCCCGGCACAAATGGGGGGTTACCTGGCAACAAATTCCGGGGGGCATCTCCTGGCTAACAAAGGGGGGGGATCTACCTGGCTAAAATTTGGCCTACCTGGCTAAAACCAGGAAAAGGGGGCTCTACCTGGTACAGAGGGGCACTACTTGGCTACAAGGGGATTACGCCTGTAAGGGGGACTACCCGGTTATGGGGGCTAACCTGGGTTAAGGGGATCTACCTTTTTTTTCCAAAGCCCCTTTTGCATTTAGTGGGTGTGGCTTTTTGAAAGGGGGGTGGACACCGACAAGATGGGGGTTGTCCATGCAAATTTTTGCCCCCTACAACTCCCGCTTTTTCAATTTCAAAATTGGCAACTAGGTTTTGGTAGCTAAATAGAAAGGCAGGTAAGTTTTGGGGCTATAGGGGGAAATAGGCAGAAGGCTTTAAAGGGGGGTATAGGGCATTCAGGAAAGCAGACTTAGAGAGCTAAAAGGCAGCTTTAGGGGTTATATAGGCAGGTTTTTGGGGATAGTGGCAGGCTGGGGGATATAGGCAGGTGGGGGCTATGCAGGTAGGTGGGGGTATATTGGCAGGCGGGGGGTATGTAGGCAGGCTGGGGGGCTATGCGGGAGGCTGGGGATATAGGCAGGGGGGGGCTATGCAGGGGGGGTAAGGGGGGACTTTGGGGGGGAGTAGGGGAGGCTTTGGGGGGTATGTAGGGGGCTGGTGGATATAGCAGGCTGGGGGCTATTTTGGGGGGAGGCAGGCTGGGGTATATAGACAGGAGGGGGGATACAGGCAGGGGTGGGGTATAAGACGGGAGGGTGGGCATATATAGGGTGGCGGGGGGGCGGGTTTTTATTGGCAGGGAGGGGGGGCTTCAGGCAGGCAGGGGGGCTAATACAGCAGAGGGGGGTATATAACACAGGCAATGGGCTTTTAAAAACAGGCAGGGTGGGTGAGCTATATACAGCAACAGGTGGGTGGGCATATAACAGGGGGGGGAATTGGAGGGGGTGGGGGGCTAATACAGCAGGGAGGTGGGGTGGGCTATATACAGGCAGGCAGGCTGACAAATACAGGCAGGCAGGGCAGGTAAAATAAGAAATAGGTTACTTACCTCGGCCCACGCTCCCCCGATGCACCGCGCTGCAGCCTCTCTGCTCAGCGCGGGCGGCGCGATCATGTGACGTAATCGCGCCGCTCACGTGATCACAGAGAGCCGGCGCCTGCTGTCAGGAACAGTAGCAGAGCGGAGCGCCGGATGCGCTCCACTCTGCTACTATGGGGCAGCGCTGTCTCTGAATGCTCGGGACGGGGGGCCCGGGCGTTCAGAGGTAGCATGCGCCGGGCCCCTCAGCTTCGTGCCTGCCGCAGTGAACCGTTAAGTTCACTGCCGGCGGGCCCAGGAGCAGCATTACCGGGGTAGCAGATGTGGTAGCGGCTGCCCCTAAGCGCACGAGCCCCGGGGCAGCTGCTACGTCTGCTACCCCGGTAGTTACGCCAGTGGTATGAGCTCTGATTAGTTGCTCTGAGCTCTGATTGGTTGCTATGGGCCCTGATTGGTTAGGAGGAGCCCTGATTGATTGCTATGGGCTCTGATTGCTATGAGTTCTGATTGATTGATATGAGCTCTGATTATTTGCTATGGGCTCTGATTGGTTGCTGTGTTCTGATTGGTTGATATGAGCTCTGATTGGTTGCTGTGTTCTGATTGGTTGCTATGAGTTCTGATTGATTGGTATGAGCTCTGATTGGTTGCTATGAGCTCTGATTGGTTGCTATGGGCTCTGATTGGTTGCTGTGAGCACTGATTGTTTGCTATGGGCTCTGATTTGGTCGCTATGGGCTCTGATTGGTTGCTATGGGCTCTGATTGATTGCTATGAGCTCTTATTGGTCGCTACGCGCACTGATAGGTCAATATGAGCTCTGATTGCTTGTTATGATCTCTGATTAGTTGCTATGGGCTCTGATTAGTTGCTATGGGCAACAAAGACAGTCTTAATGCTGTACATTTTTGCACCAAAAACGCATCCAAAAAACGCATCAAAAACACACCAAAAAACGCACTTTGTGAAAGCACCCTCTTGATTATTTTGTGGCAGGTGTGTGCAATGAACTGTTCTGACTAGTGAGATAGAAAGATTCAGGTTTCACTCACATGATCTTAAAACTTGTTCATGTATGAAAACTTTTTTAGGGGTTTTCAAACACACAAAACCAAAACTTTAAAGATTTACATCTAAAATCTGATCATATCTGTGTTGCAGTTTCAATTTAAAAGGGAAACTAGAAGGCTCGGTCCCCACAAAATACCGTCGGGTTTACCTGCGCCGCACCACCGTTCTTTTGTGCGGTTGTTGCGCAAAAACCAGTGGTCGAATTTCGAATTCCCAGCGGCCCAGTACATAGTGACTGCGGGAATCCGTCCTTGTTCCGGTGGAATACAGAACATGTTCTATATTTCACTGCACGTTTTTCGTTTTTGCTTTGCCTCAGTAAAAAATCAGTGCGGTGTAGACTGCACCAAGGATTTTCTATTGAGCGCTACACACTGTTGGTTTTTCAGCTGATTCGAAATATTGAACCTGCTAAAAAATGACCAAAATCCTGGGCTGTGTAGACCTAGCCATTTTGCCACATATTTGTGCTCTAATACGGGCGAGATGCACGCCGAAATTACGGTAATCCATAGTTCTCATAGAGAACTATGGATTACGCCTCCCCTTTCCTTTCGTACAATACGATCGTACTGTACACCCGGGGAGATAAGTGACATGTCAATTACTTGCGGCGAATACGCACCATGAGTAATGCATGTCTATGGGGTCGGTGAGCTGCCGCCTTCCCCCCCCCCCACCCGCGCCGGGGGATTACGCGTGTATCAGCGCGAGCTCCCGAAAGACACGATGTACTGCGGCGCGTAGTGTACGCGCCGTAATGATCGTGTGAACATATCCTAATACTGAGGTCCATTGGGAGTTTTGTTGGAGTCTCCATCAGTTTGACAGGAAGAATAGACTTTCAGCACTACTCTTTCCATCAGATCTGATGAAACCTACGATGGAGAGTTTTGACACAGATGGAAACAAAACCTTAAAGGGCTTGTCCACTTTAGAATGAGCTTATAATGTCTTTACCTAATATTTTATTCACAGGAAATCACAAAATTTTCTAATATACTTTTTAAAAAAAATTCTGCTCCTGTGCTTCTTTTAAATCACTGCAGTCGGCCCTTACCAAGAAATAAAAAAAACGGTAGAGCCCATATTCTTGTCCATAGTTATGGCTGTGATCATGTGACATCCTGCTTTCTGTTAGCAGCAGAGTCACATGACAAAAATATGGTTGAATATTCAATCTAGGTATTATAGCAGCTTCTTCACTGTGTGTAGTTTCTTGTATACCAGGGAATATCCTGTTGTTAATAAAGTTAACTGAAAAAAAAGCAGAAAGATGAGAAAAAAATGTGAGCAGCTTGATGCTGCTGGAGGTGGTAATACTGGAGAAGTTCTGCTCCTCCATACACTACTGTTACCTGGATACCAGGGTCACATGACCTGGTGGTCACATGATAAGATGCTGCTGGAGGTAGTGATACTGGAGAAATTCTGCTCCTCTATACACTACTGTTACCTGGATACCAGGGTCACATGACCTGTGTGGTGGTCACATGATAAGATGCTGCTGGAGGTAGTGATACTGGAGAAGTTCTGCTCTTCTATACACTACTGTTACCTGGATACCAGGGTCACATGACCTGTGTGGGGTCACATGATAAGACACTGCTGGAGGTAGTAATACTGGAGAAGTTCTGCTCCTCCATACACTACTGTTACCTGGATACCAGGGTCACATGACCTGTGTGGTGGTCACATGTTAAGATGCTTCTGGAGGTAGTAATACTGGAGAAGTTCTGCTCCTCCATACACTACTGTTACCTGGATACCAGGGGTCACATGACCATGTGTGGTGGTCACATGAAAAGATGCTGCTGGAGATTGTAATACTGGATAAGTTCTGCTCCTCCATACACTACTGTTACCTGGATACCAGGGTCACATGACCTGTTTTGGTGGTCACATGATAAGAGCTCTAGAGGTAGTAATACTGGAGAAGTTCTGCTCCTCCATACACTACTGTTATCTGGATCCCAGGGTCACATGACCTGTGTGGTGGTCACATGAGAAGACACTGCTGGAGGTGGTAATACTGGAGAAATGCTGCTCCTCCATACACTACTGTTACCTGAATACCAGGGTCACATGACCTGTGTGGTGGTCACATGATAAGATGCTGCTGGAGGTGGTAATACTGGGGAATTTCTTTTCCCTTTCATACACAAAATTTTTCCCTGGATACCAGGGTCACATGCCTGTGTGTGGTCTGAAAAAAAATGTCTGGGGGTGTAATACGGGGAAAGTTCTGCTCCTCCATACATACTTTTTCTTGGATACCAGGTCACATACCTGTGGGGGTACATGATAAAAGCGTGGGGGTGTAATATGGGAATTTCTGTCCTCCAACACAATGTTACCGGGTACCAGGGTCACATGACCTTTTGGGGTGGCACAGATAAGACGCTGCTGGAGGTAGTAATACTGGAGAAGTTCTGCTCTTCCGTTGTTTTCTAGGTAGGGGCACTACTGCTACTGCATTTGTAAAAAAAGAGATACAGAATAAGAGTTTTTAATACATGTATATTAGAAAGTTGCGTGAATTCCTGTTAAATTCAGAATAAATTAAAATATTTTAAACCTGTTATAAAGAGGACAACCCCTTTAGTCCTGCACTGCAAGTCTTCTTGGCCCTCCACTGCTCCATGTTGACAGTCCATTATGATGGTAAAAGGTTGAAACGCACTTCCCATTGACTAACTGGCAGCTCCACCCACTGTCTGATGTATTAACATTTTCTCTATATTGGAGTGAATGAGATTGGATGTATTTACTTGATTGTTTGAGTCAAATTATCATAAAAAAATCTGGACAAAAAAAGAGTAGTAAACGGAATCCCTGCAGAAAAAACTATAAAGTACAGTGGCAATTTATTGGTTTTATGTTAGATAAGGACACACAAAATAATTCATGCACCCAATGACAAACCCTTTTTTTTTAAATCTTTACCGACATGGGGTGAAATTTCCCCTACATAGGGGCGGGGCCACTTTTTGGCTTTGTTTCACACCTTTTAAATTGGGACTTTTTTGCCCCTATCCACGCTGTACGCGCTAAATACGGGGTGAAACCGTCCCGTCTTACGGTAATCCCCAGTTTTTCATAGAGACCTTGGATTACCTTCCTCTCCCCGATTGCACAATTTCGCAAGCGGGGAGGAAGTGACATGTCAATTAACGGGGTCCCCATAAAAGAATGTTATGGGCCGGCGGCCTCCCCCCCCCCCCCGACCCCAACTCCGGGTAATTTGGGGGTTTACCCCCAATTTTGAACATAGCCTTAATTGCACTGAAAACCCCACCGGGAGCCGCACGGAAAAGGAACCCCCTTCATTCGTGTGGTTTTAAACCCCTTAGATGCTGCAGGTATGCGGGGCGGCTCTACAAAAATAGAAATTTGGGGCCTCGCTGGATCAACCCCGGGAAACACAGGGTCCATTGGTTAAAAAGGGGCGAAGCATTGTGAAGTCTTCCATCGCCGCCATGTTTTTTTGTTTTACTACTTCCTGCCCAAGGCAGGAGATATTAAAACCACCATCTTTGTACACCCTATTGCCTTTTTCATACCATGCAATAGGCTGTACAAATGATCGTTTCCCCTAGAAGTGAAGCAGTCTAGGGGGACTCAATGTTAAAGTAAAAAAAATAATAATGTTTTAAAGTGTAAAAAATAAATACTTTTGAAGTTCGCCCCACTATTGCCATTGTCCAAATAAAAATAAGATAAAAAAGTTACACATATCTGGTATCATCACGTCTGTAAAAGTCCAATCCAATAAAATATAACATGAATTATCCCGTATGCTGAACACCGTAGAAGAAAAAAAATCCAAACACCAAAACTGTGTTTTTTTTTGCTCATTTTTACATACCCTAGAAATGGGAATAAAATTTATTTAAAAAGTTATATCTATCCAAAAATGGTAGCAATAATAAGTACACTTCAGCCCCCCAAAAAAAGCCCTCACTTGAATCCCTAGGTAGAAATACAAAAATTTTATTGGTCACAGAAAATAGTGCTACAGCAAAAATTTTAAAAAACAAAAATGTTTGGAATTTTTTTACGGTACCAAAACATAATGAAAACCCTACATGTTTGGTATTTCCAGATGCATATTAACCTGTAGAATACAGAGAACACATCATTTATACCAGTGGTCTACAAAGTGCGGCTCTCCAACTGTTGGAAGACTACAACTCCCATCATGCATTTATATAATCTATATCAGTGGGTATGATGGGAGTTGTAGTTTCCCAACAGCTGGAGAGCCGCAATTTGTAGACCACTGATTTATACCACAGATTGAATGCCGTAAAAACAAAAATCCTGCAAACAAGGCGCAAACATGACAGTTTTTTTCCACATTTTATGCACTTACAATTTTTTCATGGTTTCCCAGTATATTCTGTGGTACAATGCATGACATCATTAGAAAGTGCATCTTGTCCTGCAAAATAAAAGCCCTCGCATGTCTATGTAGGTGAAAAAATAAAAAAGTTATGGCTCTTGGAAGGCAAGGAGGAAAAAACGAGTGCAACAAAAAAAAAATAGGCTGCAGTGGGAAGGGATTCACAAAATTATATCAATATCCACATCTTCATACAATGACATACTTTAACCCCTTACCGACCTATGACGTATGAGTATGTCATAGTGCCGGTAAGAGCCCACTACACAGCCGCCGGGTGTTAGCGGCTAATTCCAGCTAACAGCCGGCGGTTACAGCGCAGGGGGGAGGGGTGGGGGTTTGTGATGGTGGTGGTGCCGCCTGCCCGCACTGTTTAACCCCTTAGATGTTGCAGTAAAAATGACCGTGGCGTCTGAATGAATGAGAAACTTTGCCGCGCTCTGTTCCTCACTCCGATCGGGACATCAGTGGCGAAAACATGTCAGCGGAAAGCCTTGTGAAGGCTTCCATTGCTTCCATCGCTGCTATCTTGGTACATCCTAATGCATTGTCTATGCAATGCATTAAGCTGTATAAATGATCGTGCCCCCTAGTGGTGAAGCGCAATAGGGGAAACTCAAAGTTAAAGTAGAAAAAAAAAGTTTTAAAGTGTAAAAAAAAAGTATTTAAAGTTCAATTCACCCACCCCTTTCACCATTTTACTATTAAGAAAAGAGAAGAAAAGTTACACATATTTGTTATCGCCCCAAAAAATTCCAAACGTCAAAATTGTTGTTTTTTTTGGTCATTTCACGTCCCCTAAAAGTTGGAATAAAAATGATTTAAAAAGTTGCATCTATCCTAGAATGGTAGCAATAAAAAGTGCACTTCAGCTGCAAAAAATGCCCCTCACTCACGTCCGTAGGTGTTAGTACACAAAAGTTATTGGTTGCACAAAATGACGCCGCAGCGCAAATTTGAAGAAGAAAATGTTTTTTACGGTACCAAAACATAACGGAAACCCTACATGTTCTGTATTGCCGGATGCGATTCAACCTGTAGAATACAGAGAGCACATAATTTTTACTGAAGAATGATTGGCATAAAACAGAACTCCCGCAAACACGGTGCAAGTACTTTTTTTCACATTTTGCTCCACTTAGAATTTTTTGCGGTTACCCAGTAAATTCTTTGGTATGAATATGAATAACACCATTAGAAAGTACATCTTGTCCTGCAAAATAAAAGCCCTCATACTACATACGTCTATATAGATGGAAAAATAAAAAAGTTTTGGCTTTTAGAAGGCAAGAAGGAAAAAAATTTAGAGCCATATTATTATGACCGTCCATCAGGAAGATGTTAATGCATGCCTTCATAACAGGCTAAAATGGTCAAGACTCAGGACAAGACTTTTTTTTCAAAAGATTCAGCTTGAGAACTGTATTCTGTAAATATAGTGAGATCAGAAAAAAACTACATGAAAATTGAGAACTTTTATGGATGTTGATAAGTGTCTTTTATTGATCTGGAAAGCCCCAGAATTCTCGAGCGTCTTCAAGATGTGGTCTTGAAACCTGGCGTGTTGTCGATGACAGTAAAGTGTGAGTAGATAACCTGTTTATTTAAAGAAGAGGAATCTATCAAAGTCTGATCTTAGCAAAACAAGTCTGTGGAAGCAAGGGAGGGGTAACTAGAATTTACAGGGCTCTATAGCAAAATGAGATAGGGCCCCACTACCTAATGGCAATAAATTGAAAGAGCAACATAAATAGCAATAATTTAAGGTGTAAGTAATACCTTCATATAAGCGTTTGGACTCTACTAATCCACAGTCAGAGAGATTGTGTATCAATAGAGAAAATTCAAGAATATTCTTGGTCTGCCATAGTAGACGACAAACATCGTTCATGTCAAGGCATGTAATAGTCTGCAAGGTCGCAAAGGAACCCAGTATGACCTCTATGTGAATGTTAATGTTCATGAGTCGAGTAACAGGAGGACAACAAACAACCATGGTGTGCCTGGCAGAATTGCAAGGAGAAAGTTACTTTTCTCCCAAAAAAAACTTTACTTCCTGTCTGCATTTTGCTGAAGATCACCAGGACAAGCTGGAAGGCTACTGGAACAATGTTTTGTTGATGGATGAGACCAAAATGAAGCGTTATAGGAAAATGCTACATCCAGCATAAAATCATGGATCGTACCATCTGTGACACACGGCTGTGCTAGTATCATGGATCATACCATCTGTGACACACGGCTGTGCTAGTATCATGGATCATACCAGCTATAAAACACAGTGCTGGTAGTATCATGGATCATGTAATCTGCGACACACAGTGGTGGCAGTATCATGGATCATACCCTCTGTGACACACAGTGGTGGCAGTATCCTGGATCATACCATCTGTGACACACAAGGGTGGCAGTATCATGGATCATACTATCTGTGACACACAGTATCATGGATCATGTATTCTGTGACACACAGTGGTGGCAGTATCCTGGCTTAGGCCTGTTTTCATGTATCCAGGCCAGGATGCCTAGTCGTCACTGATGGAACATTAAGGGCGACATGTCCCAACCCGCCAACGCCAGTTTTTTGGTCTATTTTGCACCAAAACCACTTTTTACGCCATATTCTTGTTATAAATGAACTGTCGTACATCCAAACTAGGCGCATTATACGGCAGGCCCGACACTAATGCGCCTAAATATGGTGCCCTGTGCGCCCTCGTCGTGCAATGCGCCTATTGAGGCGCATTAGATATGTTATGCGCCTCCGTCGGGCAATGCGCCTCGATAGGCGCATTACATATACTACTAATGATAAGCTATACGCCTTTTTTGACGTGATTCGCCTTTTTAGGCGCATTAAGTTTTCCATGCAAGGTATACCTGACGCCAGTTTTTTTAAAGTATCGGACTTTCAGGCGCACTTTACACTGATTTAATGCGCCTAAAACTGCCGTGGAAATGCCACTTTTTAGACATGTCGCCCTAAATTTTGAATTATATCAACAAATTCTAAAGGAAAATGTCCAGAGATCTGTCCACGACATGACTCGTGCAGCAAGACAACAACCCTAATCCCCCAAGTTGTTCTTCCAAAGAAAGAATAAAACTAAAGTTTTAGAATTGTCAAGTGAAAGTCTTGATTTTAATCCAATTGAAATTTTGTGGAAAGACCTGAAGCGAGCAGATCATGATAGGAAACCAACAACATAACCTGCTGGAGAACGGTCATTGATCCACGGATTTATTCTGATTTATTTGGGCCCATTTGTTTTTGTTTTGTTTTCTTTCTTTATCTTATTTAAAAACTTGTGTGAAAATTTGTTGTAGCCTTAGATCAAATTTATGCAGAAATAAAGAAAATTCTGAAATGTTCACAAAGTTGCAAGCACCACTGTATCAGCTTCCATTCCTTTTGGGAGGATTTCTACCAAATTTTGAGCTGCGTCTGTGGTAATTTGCTCCCATTCGGCCAAAAGAGCGCATTTGAGGTCATTTACATGAGATACAGGAAATTAAAGGGGTTGTCTCACTACATTGATTCATCTGACCTCAGTCCTGTTTTCTTGGTTTCATTTAGAATTCAGGGGCGTGTTTACTGGCTTCTACTAGGCTGCAGTAGAAGCCAGTTCTGTAGCTATAGCAACCAGCACTGGCAGCCTTTCAGGAGAGATTGAACAGGTCTGTAGCTATAGTAACCAATGCTGGCAGCCTATCAGGAGAGATTGAACAGGTCTGTAGCTATAGTGACCAGTGCTGGCAGCCTATCGGGAGAGATCAAACAGGTCTGTAGCTATAGTGACCAGTGCTGACAGCCTACAAGGAGAGATCAAACAGGTCTGTAGCTGCAGCCCACACAAGAGGGGATAGCTAGGAATAGGTAGGACACTGTTAATGGACACATATTGCAAAGTGACTTGTTTTTGCAAAATCTTTAACATAAAAAGCAGCAATCCTTGTAGTGAGACAACCCTTTTAAGGCCCCCTCTGCAAGAACAGTGTATGGGCCTCCATTTTCCTGGCTTATCTGCAGATTCACTAGTCTGTCTAACGTATATCTTTTAATATGTAGATTGGATAATACAAATATTCATATTCATTTACTACACAGTTTACTGTTTTTTTAAGGGCTTGTCTAAAGGACAACCTCTATTCTTTGGAAGTTGCAGGGAGAAGTAATCTATCCATGTTGTAACATTTGATCATGGGAAGAGAGGGAAAGGGGTTAATACCTGCAAACATGGTTGTCAAGAACAGTAAAAGGGTCATTCCTATATCTCTGCTGATCTGGGGCAATGCCAGCATTCATGGTAGTAAAAGGTGATTCATCACTTCAAAGAACATGTTTCCACCGCTCTAGAGTCCAGTGATGATAATAATACTAATCATCTTTATTTATTCAGCACTAAAATATTCTGCAGCCCTGTACATATTAGAGGGACTAAGTGCAGACAAAACACAAACATTACAAAGTCAAAAATCTGCTAAGAGATCAAGCAAGAGAAGTGAGGGCCCTGCTCCCAAGAGCTTACAATCTAGATGTGAATAGAGATATAGACACAAAGGGGGACATGTATGAAAACTTTCTAGGTGTAAGACTTCCTTTGTTGCCCATAGCAACCAGAGCCCATAGCAACCAATCAGAGTTCTCCTTTTATTTCATATAGCGCTCACAAAAATGAAAGAGGCGCTTTGATTGGTTGCTATGGGCAACAAAGAATTTGTTAGACCTAGACAGTTTTCATACATGTCCCCCAAGGTGAGAAGTGCTTAGTTTATACAATGGTACGGTCATCTTCCATAAATATGGGGTAGTACACATAACATAGGATGGACCTGCCATCTAGACAGTACACCTATACAGACAGTGCATCTATATAGGCAGTACATCTACATACAAACAGTACACCCATATAATTGTTATATCTATATACAGTCAGTACATTTATATAGACATTACACCTATATAGACAGTACATCTATATACAGACAGTACACTTATATAGACAGTACATTTATATACAAACAATACACCCATATAAACAATACATCTATATGCAGTCAGTACATTTATATAGAAAGTACACCTACTGTATATAGACAGGAAATGTATATACAGACAATACACCCATAGAGTCAGTACACCTATATAGACAGTACATCTATATACAGACAGTACATCTATATACAGACAGTACACCTATATAGACAGTACATCTATATAGAGACAGTACATCTATATAGACAGTACATCTATATACAGACAGTACATCTATATAGATAGTACACCTATATAGACAGTACATCTATATACAGACAGTACATCTATATAGATAGTACATCTATATACCGGCAGTACACCTTTATAGATAGTACATCTATATACAGTCAGTACATCTATATAGACAGTACACCTGTATAAACAGTACATCTAGAGAGTTTACAGCACGGGAGACTGATAAGCAAGGGGTTACAGTAGTCAAGATAAGAAAGTAAAAGGGCAAGTTTTTGTTGTTTTCGTAGTAGTATAATGTTGTGCTGTGTTAGCCATAGAAAGTAGTAGAAGAATGAAGAAATCAGGCGATACCTTTTAGAGGCTAACTGAGTATATTTGATGGTGAGCTTTCGAGAGTACTAGCTCTCTTCTTCAGACATGATGTTATACAAGAACTGAAAATGTACAGACTTTTTATACACAAAAGACAGAGGTCTTCACAGAATTAGGGGGGCATTTTCCTGCAGATTTTCCAATTTGGTGTATCTCATTATGTGTATGCAATGTCCCACCAAAGGCCTCTATGTGGGGGAAACTTGTGAGGTGTGACGGAGGGATCAGTAATTCTTGCTGTTATCTGTTTGCTAACAGGTGTGATTTGTGACCCTCACAGTTGATAAATAGTGTGACATGAAACTAGCATGAATATTAAGTCCATTTGGAGTGCACCTGTTCATACATTGATAGCTATGTTGAGTTGTTGTGAGGGCACACCAAATATACACTGTTATACAAGCCGTGCACTGACTACTTTATATTGTATCAGTGTCAGATCTTCAGTGTTGTCCTATGAAAAGATATAATACAATATTTACAAACATGTTAGGAGTGTATTCAGTTTTGTGAGACTCTGTATTTAGGTGTAGGTGTGCATCGTCTAGTATCCTCTCCAAATTCTGCAATGTGGCAGTGCAAATTATTCTGCTGAAAGAGGACCCTGCCATTAAAGGGTGGATGTGTTCTCTACAATGGTTAGGTAGGTGGTTCATGTCACAATAACATCCATGTGATGCTAGAACCAAGGTTTACCAGCAGAACATTGCCCATCACACTGCCCCTGCTTGCTTGTCTTCTGTCCATACTGCATCCTGGTGACATCTCTTCCCCAGATAAGTGACGTGTGCACACCCCGCTGTCCACATAATGGAAAACTTCATCAGACCAGGCCACCTTATTCTATTTCTACATGGTCCAGTTTTGATGGTCAAGTACCAGGCAGGCTGTGATGTCCGGTGTGTCCTAACACTTTCATTTTATAGCCGGCCAAAACTGTTAGCAATTGTCCTCCAGTAGCTCTTCTGTGAGATCCAACCAAATGGACTGGTCTTCAGTCGCCACACACATCAAGGAGCTTTAACTGCCCATGAATCTGTCACCAGTTTACCAGTTGTTCTTTCTTTGACTACCCTTTTGGTTGGTACTAACCATTACATGCCAGGAACACCCCACCTCTGATTCAGAGATGCTCCCACATTTTGGCCCTTGTCAGATCCAAACACTTGCCCATTTTTCATTCTTCCAACTCATCAACTTCAAGACCAGACTGTTCACTTGGTCCCCATTATATCTCATTGCTTGACAGGCGCCATCATCACCAGTTGATCAATGTTATATGCTTCACCTTCAGTAATTGTAATGTTGTAGGTTATTATTTTTCCTTTTTAGCTTGTAGTAGTAGGTTTGAGGCATTTTTTAAATGTTGACTTTCGTTGTAGACAATATAATCTATAGAAAAAAGTGCAATAGGTAAAAATCTAAGGAGTATCTTCTACTGTGTTAATAACGCAAAGTTAGCTAATACAATGCTCCCTCAACATACAATATTAATTGACTGCGGGGCGACCATTGTATGTTGAAACAAGAACTCTATGAAAAACTGGTAATTGTTCCTGAATCCTCAAAATATCGTCAACATAGTGAAGAATAAATAAAATTACATCAGAAAGAGCTGCTGGAAATCACTTGCTATTATGAGGACAGAAGCTTCTCTAGGGAATGTATCAGAAAAAATTAAAATGAGGCCGTCAATTAGTGCCCAAAGCAGCTGCTCATCCTGGCACATGTAAGAGCAGTACAGGAAATGTAGCTCACAGTCTGCCCTGATCAATGGTTTGTTACACAGACAGCCCTGGGGCTACTCTAGGTCCCCAGGGCTGACTGTGCAGCCGTTCCCCGGGCTCTGTCGGGTCACCGGGCGTTCCAATCAACCGACAGAGCAGGGAAACCCTTTGATTGCGCTGCGGTGATGAACTGCTGCAATTAAAGGGTTAAAGCACCAGGGAGTGGAGGTTTCCCCCGCTCCCAGGCGCTTGCAGGATCTGTGCTGGGATCAGGGCTGTGTAGTACAGCCCTGTGCCCAGCGCCGCTGCAGCGCCGGGCGCCGCAAACTCCGGTGCCTGCAGTGACGCCAAAAGACGTCGCTGCAGACGAACAACCAGCACCAGCCGACGTCAAAAGACGTTAAAAGTTAAAAAGGTTCCTCAGTTTGAACAATAGCAATTTATTAAAAAGGTCTTTAAACAATTTGCTGATCAGAAAGTGTTCCGCTGCTGGGGATCCCTTTAATCAGCTGTAATTTGTAGGAAAGCTGGCAGTCAATGAAGCATTACACAGTTTCCATTCAAATCAATGTTTGTAATGCAGAACAGGAGAAGTACTCCTAAGTGAGAGACTTTCTTTGTAAACTGGATAAGAAATAAGGATCCTGAACCGAGGATTGGGTATATGGCAATGGTAGGTTCTCTAAACTGGAAAGCCCCTTTAAGAAAGAAAGTATCTGAATTAGAAAGTCAATGTAATTAAATAAACATTAAAAACATTTTGCTTTAGATTATTCTTCATCTTGAAACATTGGACAAATAGGTCCCAGTTATAACAAACATACTCACCTTATACTTAGGAGCAGTAGAGAACTTATAGACACCGCAAGAGAAATAATCACCAAAAACCGTATTCGCTCCCTTTTTGTGGATGTGTCCTCTTCTTTAGAACCTGGCTCTAATGTGAAATGATACATTTTTGTTAGTGCCCAGTTTTACATAGGAAGACCATTTTTTCCCCTGTATTATACATAGATACAATGCATTCAGTGGACTTTTAGAATTCTAACATTTTGATACATTTTTTACATTTAAAAAAAAAAAAAAGTTTTGCTTTTATTTCTTTTAGAACAAAGTTTTGTATACAGAGGCATATCTACACGTGATATACTAGGGTGTGTAATGACATTGATGGACTCCAACCAACAACAAGCAAAACAGGGAAGTACACCGGCAGTCACATGAAATAACAATCAAAAAGATTGCGGGAGGACAAAGGCAGGTGCAGGGTTTGGTGGAGATTCGAATGTGAGTTCACTCTAGGAATGGGAGAATAATAGTGATAACTGTCCCTATCTAAGTGTTCCTAATACTATTGTTCAAAAGCTCGCCCTATGACTGCTCCTAACAACAGAACCTCTATCCCTGAAGTTAACCCTAAAGTCTTTCCCTCAAAAATGTCCCAAAGCTACAACTGACTCTATTACAATTTTTGGTTTTAGAACCCAGTGAGTCCCGGGCAGGGGGCAAAAGAAACTAGACAAACACCAAGGGCCACATGTATGACAACTGTCTTGGTCTAAGACTTTCTTTGCTGCCCATAGCAAAGAATCAGAGTTCCCCTTACAATTCATCTAGTGCTCTGAAAAAATTAAATGGGCGCTTTGATTGGTTGCTATGGGCAACAAAGATAGTCTTAGACCAAGAAAGTTTTCATACATGTCCCCCCAAATGTATACTTCTGAATAGCTAACAATTCCAAAATTTGTTCAAATAAAGCCAAGACAAGAATCAACAAGATATTTCAGCCTGACACAACTAAACTAGACAACATAGAAGAATATCAACTGCACAGCTCCAAAAGTTTCTTTCTTTATATTTATTTCGAAATAATGCAGTGCTTTATACAATGTTGTATTTAAGCTTCATACAACTTTGTAATTGAATATGCACATATAATAAATGGTGCTGTTTAATGTGACCACGTGACGGTTTAGTCTAAGGTGACCTTTTTCAAACTTGTCACTAAAAATAAACATGAAAATCCATAAATATCAAGTAATATATTAAATGTCAGGAAAATTAGGAAATGATTTGATATTGATTTATTGATTTGCTAACATCAATTTCATAATTTGCTGACATTTAATATATAACTTGAGATTTATGGATTTTCATGTTTATTTTTAGTGACAAGTTTGAAAAAGGTCACCTTAGACTAAACCGTCACGTGGTCACATTAAACAGCACCATTTATTATATGTGCATATTCAATTACAAAGTTGTATGAAGCTTAAATACAACATTGTATAAAGCACTGCATTATTTCGAAATAAATATAAAGAAAGAAACTTTTGGAGCTGTGCGGTTGATATTCTTCTATATTACTTGGACTGAGATGTCCAGCACACAACCTATTGAAGCAGAAGTGCTGAGTAATGTCTTTCTAAACTAGACAATAGACTACAAGAAAGTATAATTCAACACATCAGGACTAGACAGCACCAATGATTCTATACTTTGCAAAGATGGCCCTTTTGAGCTGAGCTTTATAGATACAGAAGAAGCTAATAAGCTCAGGTGCGTGGCCAAGTTAGCTGACATGCAAAGATCTTAAGCAGTTGCAGGGAAACCATTCTAAACAAACAAACAAACAAACAGACAACAAGACAGACAGAACACAGAATCTTCTGCTGACCTAATAAGCAGTAAAGGAAGAAAGGGCAGGAGAGTTCCTGCCATTCACAATATGGTGTAAGAAAACAGCACAGGTCGTCCTCTGTCTTTGAAACATAAAACTTTATAATTATCGCTTTCTAATAATTACAGCATTTTTGAAGATTTTATTAAGAATTTATAATTTGTCCATAAATTCAAACAGATTTGTTAGCCTCTTAAGAGGGTAAAGCTGTTTAACAGAATTATAATTAACTGGGCCAGGATGGGGCTAAATAGAAAAAAAAACACTTACCTCATGATCCCCCCTCCACTGCTTTTTTGGAACCCCAAGAATAAATTACGGTTTCTTTTTTAAACACACGGAGGGCTCAGTCATAGAAATTGAATGGAGTACAAGCCTCTCCGTGTGTCGGGACCAGAACCATGAAGTGAAGAGGAGCAGATCCAGGAAAGCTTTAGAGCAGTAGCAGTGGGGAACCAGAAGGTAAGTATGAATTTTTTTCTCTTTTTTCCTATTCCCATTTAAGTTTTTTTTATTAAACTGGATAACCTCTTTGAAGTGGTTTCAACAAAAAATAAATAAAAATAGGGGCCTTTGGGGGTTTTTTGAAAATTGGATGTTACCCTTACTTGTTTTTAAAATGGGAAAAACCAAAAAAAATATGGAAAATTTTTTTGGGAACGTTTCTTTTTAAAACTTTCCCAGTGCTGGGTGATGTACAACACAGGTGACTTCAGTCCCTTCTATGGTCTTATAACTGGGGGGGTCGGTTTTGTGACAGTCCCCGGGCCCCTCAGAATTATATATAAATGTAGAAGGGTTTATATTGTAGATCCAGTGAATGGCTCCATGAGATGTTGGGAGCTGGAAGTCCTGATCCAATGCAGGTGATAACAAATAGTTTTCCCAATGTCTCCGGAAAGTCTACTATCTCAACTTCCAATCTTGGTTCGGATACTTTCTCTTCTGTTTATAAAATAAATGTAAAAAGTGTAATTTACTAAGCAGTTTAGGTGAATCTTTAACTTCTCACAGATCTTATTTCTTGATTGTTAGGTGAAAAGGTACAAAATGAAATTTTTCTTCTTTGAGAGAGTATTGCCCCCTTTTTCAGATTGATATTAGTTGGTCGCCCCTCTTGACATTTGGCAATTGATGATTTATCAGCTTGGCTTCACTGACATGACGTGACAATCAGTAGCTGATTGGCTGCAAAGGTCATGTAAGCGGGCAGTGACCCCTGCGCCATCAGCCCCTGCAAAATAACACCCCATACAGAATGGCAGAAAAAAACAGAAATTGGAAAAAGGGGACAGAGGAAATGGAGTATATATTTATAAGTCTCTTGCTCTCTCATCAAATGTTAGAAAAAAAACAGAGGAAGAAAAAAAAAAGAGTAAGAGACACAGAAAGGAAAAGAGAGGTATGTGAGAAAAGGGGTACGGAAAAAGGGGAAAACAAGGAATAGAGACAAAAGAGAGGTATAAATAGAAAAAGGGGGTGAACAAAAAGATAAAAAAAGTTTAGGGGGAAAGAGGGGAAGGAAAGAAAGAGAGGAGTAATTTTCCCAATCGGGGAAACTAAACCCAAAAGGGGTCAGAGGGAAAAACCCCCGCTTGGCCCCGGGGAAAATAAAAGGGAGTTAGGGCTTGTCCCCATGAAAAGGGTTTTTTCCCCCGGTTTTTCAGAGGGTTTTTTCCGGTTTTTTTTTTTTTTTAAAAATGTCTGTAAACCAGGTGACAATTTTTTTAAAGGGGCCCTTAATAAAAAACCCCCCGCAGCGGCCCCCCCACTGAAGGGGTTTTGGGCCCTTTTGGGTTTTTTTAAGACCGCCCTGGGGTTTTCCCAAAAAACCATAGAACATGTTCCTTCCCCCCGCCTGGTTTTTGGGGGGAAATATAAAACATCTCAATGCGGGTGAATAATGAAATTTTTCTCTGTATAGTTCTTGGGGAAAATAAAATTTGGCCCTTTATAAAAATTAAATGGGTTTTTTTAAATTAGAAATTTGTAGGCATCAATTTTAGACCCATTTCCATGTAAACTTTTTGGGGTGAAATGCCCCTTAAATTTAAAAAAAATTAAAAAGGGGAAAAATTTGCACCCAAAATTAAATCTTATACCATTTTTAGGGTCCTTCCCCAAAACACATCAAAGGCAAATTCTCCAAAGGGGAAGCTCCGTTTGGAAACAGATTGAAGATGCATTTTAAAAACACCCCCCCGGGGAAACTTCTGGGGTCACGGGGGGCTAAAATGGTGATGGCTGACACATTGAGGACATCTACTGAGGAATACTTTGCCCGGTTCAAGTAGTAGCCAAGAATTTTCTGCCCATAAACCTTACTTGTGGTAGCTACAGTCCCGGTAAAATTGCCAGTCTCTTTCTGCCATGTGATTTGGATAACATTTGCTTGGCTGGTCATCGGGTTTGAAACAGCAGGTCACATTCCCCTGCCTATTTGCCCGAAAAGTTTCCCTTTCCCACATTTTTACCACAAGGAAACCTGAAATAAAAATTTGAAAATGTATGAAATGCCCCATAACATTTTTCAAATTTTACGCCGACATAATTAAACCCAAATTTTTTTCAATTATGTAAAGGTGGAGGAGGGCTACATGGGGGAAGACATGGAAAAATGGAAAACCCCTGGGGGGAAGACTTTGGAAACTGGAAACCCCTGGAGAAAGACAGGGGAACTGGACAACTTGGAGAAAGATATGGAAACTGGACAACCTGGAGAAAGACATGGAAACTGGAACACCTGGAGAAAGACATAGAAACGGGACAACCTGGAGAAAGACATAGAAAGGGGGACAACCGGAAAAAGGACATGGAAATTTGGAAAAACCAAAAAAGGGAGGGGCCATAGAAAGGGAAAAAAAGCTAAAGGGGAGACAGGGAAAATTTGGGGGACTACTTGGGTGAACACATGGAAAGATGACTACCTAGGGAACACACATTAAGTGGACTACCTGGGGGAAGACATGGAAAATGGATTCCCTAAAGGAAGACATGGAGAGGGAACTATTTGGGTGAAGACAAAGGAAAGGAAAAATTTTCTGGGGGAACATGGTAAGGAAACTACTTGGATGAGTACATGAAAAGTGGACTGCCTTGAGGAAGTCATGGAAAGGTGGCTACTCAGAGGAAAAAAATGTAAAGGAGCACATGATTGGGAAGAAGGGGTGCCATTTCATTTTTCCCCCAAATTTTTAAAAGTTTTTGGGGACATGAAAGATTTTGCTGCTCTACCTTTTAAGACCATTTTAAGGCCCCTGATTTTCTTTTTAAAAAAATCGTTTTTTTCAAAGCAAGAAAAATTAGATCTCAGGATTTAATGTAAGTTATATCTATATCAAGATGACCCTTTAAAGGGGGAAAATTTAAAAAGAAAAAACTTAAACTTTCTTCACAAACCTTTAAATGAAGAATGGTTTCTATCCTCCCCCTCTAGGGTACCCCCCGGGCCACCCCCGATACAACCCCAAGGAAATCTCATCCCACCTATCCTCAATTTGGGCGTTGTTTTTCCCCCGGTCCCAAAATTTGCAAGAGGCATCTCTAACTAGACACCTCTAGACCCTTTTTTACATACATATGCACCCTTTTAAAAAAGAAAAAAAACATCCACACCCCAGTCCACCACCATCCAAACTAAAATTTGTTTCTCTTTTGCCTTTTTAAAAACCCCCCTTTAACAAAATTTCTACCTTGAAACTGTCCCCCCCAGCCTCATCCAACTCTCATTTTGATCACCCACAATCAGGCTTCTGATCCCACCGTTCCACTGAATCAATCTGAGCTAGTCACTAACACTGTGTTAATGGTTAGACCTCACACCATTACTCCGTACTCATCCCTTTAGACCTGTCCTCTACCTTTGACACAGATAACTTTTTCCCCCCTATTTTCAGGGCCCCTTGGGCCCCCGGCATCATTTCCCGGGAAAATCCAAATGGATCTCCTTGTACCTCACCAGCCATACGTTTGTTGTGTCCTCTTCTTGCCCGCTCTCTGTAAGTGTCCCTCAATTACAAATACGCTAGAGCAGGCTTTGATTCTGCACTGTCCTTCAGACCGTACATCCAAACCCTTAATCCATCTTTCCTCCTCCACCTTGAAATTATTCCTCAAATCTGCTCTTTCCTCCTCTATTATGAGTCGACAATACTACTTGGATATGCTTTTCTTCATTTCCCTCCAAGACTACTGCAACATCTCCTCCTATGGCCTCACCATCCAATAATTCCTCTATGGACAACCTCATTCATATGACACCACAGATCTTTGTTGGCTGTTCATTCATACATATGGAAATAGGCAACACTATGCTACTTGGGAAAGATAAAAAGGTGCAGCTGATTGCTGAGCAGTAGCTCACCACTAGGGGAACAATTAGACTGCACATTAAATTGATACCTGTTCACACAGTATGCAGTATAATACATGGGAAGATTGCACAAATAATACCGATAAGACAGGCACTCACACACCTTCAATGTTTTTCTGCATACTGTGTGAACAAGTATCAATTTAATGAGCAGTCTAATTGTCCCCCTAGTGAAGCGGGTGTGTGAGCTACTGCTCAGCAATCAGCTGCACCTGTTTATCTTTCCCAAGTAGCATAGGGGTCAGTGTTGCCTATTAGTAGGTTCAGTTTCAGTCCAGCCTTTGAGCTGTGAGTATGGCCTTGTTTCTGTGTTTTTGAGTAATTAATGTCCCATTTTTTCTGTGTTTCATCTGTTCATACATATGGGCGGCATCAGATTCTCTAGATTTCATTGAATAGTAATAATAATTCTCTATTGCTTGGACTAGTATAACGGTCATGTGTACAGAGCCTTAAAGCGGTTTTCTCAATACAATGATTCCCATGTAGGGAAAGGTAAATGAAATTTATTACCAAATACATTGCTTTGTTGATTTTACTTTGTTCACAGGATACTAAATATGTTATCTTCTCTTAGGCTATGTTCACACGGCTTAATTGTGGGGCGTAATTACACCCCGCAATTACGCCGTGTGGACGGGGGCGGGGCGGGAGCGGGGGGGCCGGCACCTTGACGGCCCATAGACTATCATTACTAGCGGCGTATACGCCGCTAGTAATTGACATGTCACTTATCTCCCCCCGCGTCGTATTGTCCGAGCGGGGAGAGGAGACGTAATCCATAGTTCTCTATGAGAACTGTGGATTACCGTAATGACTGGGCCGTATCTCAGCCTGTAATTCGCGCAGTACGGCGCAAATTACGGCCTGAAATACGTGCCCACATAAGCCGTGTGAACATTGCCTTAGAGTACAGAAGTTTCTCTGGTTATAACCATCTCTCTGAGTCCCCACCTCTCCCTGCTCTCTCTTATCTCTCATTGCTCCAAGCTGACATCAGTAAAACACCCCCAACCATTTGGGGAACATCCCTGCAGGTTTATCTCTACAATGGATTTATTACCTAACTAATGAAAAGCTTTCACCCTTTGACCCTTTTTAAACCCTTGTGTACAAACTTTGTAAACCCCAGCAGTAGTCACAAAAAAGGGAAATAGCTAGGAACCGCAGAGCTGATATGAAAATCATGCTATGACCCACCCACGCCTCCCGGGAAAGGTTCTAAAGCTGCTTGTGGCTCCATAAAACAGCATGGTGAGAAAACCCCCTTTTAAAGCGTATATAATCTGTTGGCTAAATTTGGGGGTTTGGATAACAGGTATTCTGTATGATACCATCTATCATGGCACTGACTTTTTCCCAATTCTGTCATTGGGTTGGGGTTTTTATTACAGGGCATTTTTAAAATTTATTAATGGAAAGGGAAAATCAGCACTGAAATTTATTTGTTCCAAAAAATTCTTTTCAAAATTGATCCTGGCAAACAAGAACATAAGAACAAAAGCAAATGATCACATTCCGGAAATTCTCTATTTTTTCAAATAAATTTTAGGTACTTTTCTCGTCTGATAACCAAGGCACTTGGTAACCTGGGACTGGCCCGGGTGACCCGAACAAAGGAAGGTCACTGTATAAGGACTATATACTGTATGAAGCAACTTACCCAGTACTTGGAGGTGACACCAGCAGCTCAGAAGCATCAAGATTTTCATCACTGAAGTATAAGAGCTCCCAAAATGTGTCACAATGTTCTTCAGTCACTGAAACAAAAGACACGCACGGTTTCATAGAGAAGAAAACTGGCAACTATGCAGATGTTTCTTGCTTTTGGTCTTCCTTTGGGGAATATATACATTAGCATTTTTACTGTTCCCACGCTCTCTATCTCCTGTTCTCTCTTGCGTTGTTTCTCTCACGTTCTCTCTCTCTCTTTCGTTCTCTTTTTCACTCAGTCTCCTGACTTTTATTCTGCACCTACACCAAGGACATCTCGGCCAGAATCAGGGCAGGCGGACTTAAATCCAGAGTGTGTCCCGGAGAAAAATGCTGAAGCCTACAACACCTACTCCCCTCTTCACTGTGATGTTCTCAGGGGAGCGTGAGAGGTTTAGGTGGGAGCCACCGTGAAAACTACAACCCCCATTCTCTCCTCTGTTACCTCTGGGTCACCACATAAAGAAAGAGAAAGAAAGAGAAAAAGAAAGACAAAGAAAGAGATAGATAGAGAAAGTGAGAGAGAAAGTAAGAGAGTAAGTAAAAGTGAGAGAGAAAATAAGAGAAAGAGACGGAGAGAATAAGAAAGAGCAAAAGAAAGAGAAAAAAGAAAGTGAGAGAAAAGAAGAGAGAAAAAGAGAAAGAGCCAAGGAAGAGAGAGAAAAAGAGAGAGAGAAAGACAGAAAAAGAGAGAGAAGAGAGGGAGCTAAAGAAAAAAAAAGAAAAAGAGAGAGAGAAACAAAGGACAGCAACAAAAAAAAGAGGAGGAGAGACAGACAAACAGAGAGAAAGGCAGAGAAAGAGAGATAAAATAAATAGATAAATGAAATGATTACGAAAGAAAGCGAGAAAGAAACAAATATAGATTTAGACAGAGCAAAAAGAGAGAAATAAAGATAGAAAAAGAGAGATAAGAGAGGGAGAGAAAGAGAAAAAGAGAGAGAAAGAAAGGAGAGAGAGAAAAAGAGATGAGGAGAGAGAGAAAAAGAGGGAAAGAGAGAGAGAAAGAAAGGAGAGCGAGAAAAAAAAAAAAGGGGGAGAGGGAAGGAAAAAGAGGGAAAGGGAGAGAAAGAGAGAGAATAAAGAGAGAAAGAAAAGGAGTGTGAAAGAGAGAGAGAAAGAGAAACAGAGAGAGAGACACAGAGCAAAAAGAGAGAAAGAAAGATAGAAAAAGAGAGAGAAGAGAGGGAGAGAAAGAGAAAAAGAGAGAGAAAGAAAGGAGAGAGAGAGAGAAAAAGAGATGAGGAGAAAGAGAAAAAGAGGGAAAGAGAGGGAGAAAGAGAAAAAGAGGGAAAGAGAGGGAGAAAGTAGGGAAACAGAAAAGGAGAGAGAGAGACAAAGAAAGAGAGAGAAAAAAGAGAGAGAAAGAATAGGAGAGTGAAAGAGAGAGAGAGAAAGACACAAAGCAAAATAGAGACAGACACAAACCTACCTTAATGGATCGGTTTCAGAACACATTGTGCATTGTAACTGCTGACTTACTGCTCACTGCCAGCTGTCCCCCATAGTAAGTAAGGAGGTCAGGAAAAGGGGGCCCTAAAAGATCGGGCCCCGGCTGCCCCCAAAGGTGCTTGAAGGTAGTTTTATAGGGTTGCAGTGAAGTAAAAAAACGCCATGTCAGATACAACTGAAAGACGATCAATACTGTTGAAATAATATTTACTCTATTGTCTTCAGAAACCAAGTGTGAACTTTCGTGCACAGACGCAGAGTCTAGAAAGGTTTAGTATCAAGGTTAAATAAAGCGCACTTTAGGCAAACAAAGCAAACTAACAGAAGCGGTGCCTGTTTTCTCTAGTTTTCTGTTTGGTGTCAACGCATTCCATGGAGTCATATGCTTTTATCATTTATCCCAATGGTAACCATAAGCAAGGTCACGGGATTTACATTACAACAATTCAGATATTGAACACAACTATATCTTGACAAGCAAGATATTTGTCAAGCATATTACATGCTTGAAAAGGGGCTGTCCCCGAACGTAGCAGGTGCGGTGGGGCTGGGGTAGAAAGAAACGTTTAAATGAGCTACTGCAAGTTTACTATGCAAGGATTTGCAAGTTGACATATGGACTTTCAGCACATCGTATCATGATTTAAACTGGAAATAAGGTTACCTTTTAACTTATTTGATGTTTATTCCATGTAAACCTATTGAAAGAAAAGGTGAAAAGTAATGAATTCAAAGAATAATATGGATTGATTATTTTGCATGAACGGCCATAAAGATATAGTTGTGTTCATGATTTAAGGGGGTTAAAGAGAGCCCTGTATATGCCTATGCGTACAAGGTAACTGAAAATAGAGTGAGAAATCTGCATGAAGGGGTCTTATTTATATATAAATAAACAATTCAGATATTAACAAAACTGAGACATAAATTATATATAAAAATGGTTTGGGACTCCCGGTTCCTTGATGTAGAGACACGTTGCTCTGTGTGTCATCACCGCCTTGACAATCAATCTTAACTAATGACCAAACACAACAGCGCCAATACTCAACATCAAAGGGTCCCGTGAACGGAGAGACTAAGTCGTGCTCAGCGAACCCGGTCTTGCGCTGCACTGACACACCAGGAGCCTGTAACACCCGTTAAGCGTACAGGGAGCAGGAAGAAGACCTAGCCGCCATTGCCTCCCAACTCTCTAAGCACGGGACACGTACCAGCAGCGGAGGCAGTTTCTGGCCGGACATCACCAAGCTCAATGTGAAGAAGAGGGACTCACCGGCAGTCAGTAAGACCGGTCCCGTGTTGTCTTGGCAAGTCGGAGCCCTGCAGCATCAACTGCTTGTGCGGGAATCGGGAGGCAGCTACTGCCGCCATCACTGTGCATCATACCTTACTCTTAATGAGCATGCCAGCAGTAAGGGCATGTTCACACGACGGATTTGGCCGCGGGTTTCGACGCGGTTTCCGCAGCCAAAACCTCGTCCAAATCGCGCCCAGTTTAGTAACATGGTTTCCTATGGGAAACCGCGTTACTGTTCACACGCCGCGGGTTTGGGGCCGCGGCCTTGCCGCGCATGTTTGAGAACTCTCCTGTCAACTCTTGACAGAGAGTCCTCAGCGCGGCGGCCACGCGGTGTTTCCGTGGGTGTCGCCGCGGTTGGTGCGCGGCAGGGTCGCGGCTGGCAGCGCGGTTTTCCTCCTGCCTATTAATTTGCATTGGAGCAAACCCTCGACGCAAGCCGCGCCCCCAACCACGCCCCACCCGCGCTGCGACAGCGCCCGCACCGTAAACTCGCGTCGGGAGACGCGAGTTTGCGGCGAGGTCAGGACGATGACTCGGCCGCGGGAACCGCGGCGAAAGATGCGGCCAAAGCCGCCGTGTGAACGAGGCCTGAGACAGGTAAAAGACGGCACCAGAGAGCTCAGTAGACTCCCCGACTTCCAGTGAGCTCTGTCCTGTAACATCCCAATGGTTGGGATCTTATAACACATACCGCCCGCACAGGGATAAAGAAACAGTCACGGCCGCCATTACTGCATACCGCACTATCCTCCCAATGTGCGCTTCAGCAGAGGAAGCAGTCTAGAAAACAATATTTGGTCTGCACATCCAAAAATCTTTTGGATGTGCAGACCAAATATTGTTTCTCGAGACTGTATGGGGGAGTGGCTGCCTCCTCTTTGGTTTTCTTGCACTCCACCCACCTGCACAGGCTTTTAAATCAATGCAGAATACATTGTAACTGGAACCTTCTCTCCCTGAAATTTAGAGGTCTGAACAGGCCCTAAAGAGAGCTAACGTTACTGTAGGTTCCCACCTGTATTGAGGTCTCATTGCTGATTGGGAGGTGGGGTTAAGCAGTTTTGATCAAAAATGTGACCTAAGAACCTCAAAATTTTTTCATGTATCCTAAGTAGCAGAAATGCTTTTCCAAAAATTCCTATGTACTTTTGGATAGTTTTTTAGTGTTAGTAGTGTTATTGCTGCTGATATCGGATTGTGCCAGCAGAGGAAGCAGACACAGGACACTTACTACTCCAAGCTTACTAAGCTACCATATACAGCGGGCAGCTGATAGGGAGCGGCACCCCCCTATCATTTAGCACTTCTAAGCCTCTAATTTGACTACATCTATTCCCTGCTGTGCAGGACTGAAACTTAAGGGGTTAATACAATAAAATTCCTAATACAGTCACAGCCAACCTGCACTTAGGCTAATCCTACTGTCCAAGAAGAAATAATAGTGAAAGAGTTAAATGGGAACCGATCCTCCTAATTTCTGCGCTTCACTCACTCATTATCTCTCTACCTGTCTAACCACATTTCTTGAACCTGATCTCTCAGGAAGGAGACAAGTTAATATCTAACTACTGTTACTGATACTCCTGTATAATAACAACAGGGGGATCTCCGCATCCCCAGATGGAGCGTTTTGCCAAAATTACGGGACCTACAACCAGGTCTAATCCCAATACCGGTTCCTCAAAAAGTGTGACACAATTTACAGACCTGCCAGATGAGGACGCCCTGGAGATTCCACAATCTCTGACCCTCTCTGTACAAGTGTAAAGAATAGGAGGAATGCAGGAGGAGGTATATGGTATTTTGTGGTGGCGCCCCCGCTGCGCCCACCAGTTGTCCGTAGCAAATACCCGCATCCCCAGGTTGCTCTGTGCCAGCAGAGGGGGCGTATGGGGTGAACTTGCCGTTGCCCGGAACAGCTACCCTCACCTCCAGGTTCCCCTGGTATCCTTGGGTTCTTCTTGTAATGCGGGGAGAGGTGCAGTGTGGGACTCTGTAGGGCACCGACGTTGAAAGAACTTGACAGACACCAAATGGGGATGAACGAGGCTTTTACTCTCGTCTTTCAGCGTCTGTTGCAGAACATCCAGTTCGTCCATGTCCCAGCATCCAGCAGCTTCAGCATACCCACACGCAGCTCCCGAGGGGTTCTCCTGTTGGCCACCTCACTGCTTCTACCTGACCACTCCAGTGGCTCTTCCACTGTGGCCCAGGCCTCCTGCTGAACCCCTTGCTGCTTCCCTAACCGATACCTTTTCTCCAGACATACACCGACTCTTAAGTGAGGACCTATCCCGGTTTTCCTGCTTTAAACTCTAACTATGTACAAGTACATAGCCTCACAGGCCTTTCCTTCCTTGCTAACCAGGGATAGTGTCCACCTCTCATGCCAGATTGAGGGGCCTGCTGCCTCCTTGTCTCTCTCCTCTTGTGACTGACTGCCCCCACAGCCCGCTACCCACGTCCCCCCAAAACAGGCTAAAACTACCTGAAACAGACTCTAAACTATTTAACCCTCTAACTGCTATAACCAGGCCTTCTAACTACCCAGCTTCCATACAAAACCCAAAAGTATATATGCCCAAAATGCCCGAGCTACCAAAATGTCCCCCCCAAATTTTAAGTCTTCCTTGCAAGACCAAGGGGACCTCCCGCGTGGGCCCCATGGCAACCTAATGTGTCACACAGTCCTAACACAAGTATAACCGTCCCTACATACCCTTACACAAGGAAATGATGGGGATGGCGAGGAGGACATTAATTAGGACGACTTATCAATATACTGCTCAAAATTAGCGCAGGCTGTTACTAAACGTATCTCCCCTGAGATTCAGGAAATTTTGAAAAAAAACGGTACCGCTACCCCTTTCACAAAACCAATTGAAGTTTTTCCCCAAAGGTACAAAAAATTTCAAACGTGGAGCAGCGCCTCAGTCAATTTTAGCAAGTGACAATAAAAGCACTTTTGGTGTAGCCCGCCCCCCCCTCCCTCCATCCATGTTTATCCTTTTTTGGTCCAGATTTTGACCAGGGATTTCTAGGGTTGGGTGGGAGGTTCCTGTGTGGGGCCGCCCTTCTCAGGGCGATTGCCCTACTTTAGGTAGGGTACTATTTTGTTAGGATTTACTAGAGGGAGTATTTTAAAAAAAAATGGTATAGTATTGGTAATTCAATAAAAGTTATGTTTTAGTATCAGGATCCATACTTGTGCTGTGATTTATTTATGCTAAAATTGGTTTGTGTGTGGACCGATACTGCCACATCTGAAATCCCAAAAAATTTATGGAGAATCAAAAGGGTAGCAGACAAATCGATGACCTAGATAAAGGGCCCCGCGTCAAATCTGAGAATCATTGCGGTTCCAGAATCTATTCAACAAAAAGATCTAAATGAGTTCTGTGATCAAGATCTCCCTAAAGCCCTAAATTTTTCTCAAATATGCAAAGTAGTGAGAGCGCAACACATAGGACCTGACCTACGCTCTATTCCCACCAGAACAAGGAACTCCCCGGGCTGCCCCCTTGCATTAGAAGAGGCCCCTGACCCTTATAGTGAAAAATTTGGACTATACTGACAAGACTCTCATTTTACGGTCATTTAAACGCCTAAATAAACCCTTAAACATAGCGGACGATAAAATGCTAATCTTCAATGACTTTTCAACAGAAGTTACCAGAAAAACGTAAACACCTCTCCCCCCTTTGCTTGGAACTTTTCAACCAGAAAATAAATTTGTCTTTTTCTATTCGCCCCCCAAAAAGGATTTTTTTTTCTCCCTTCCGCTTCACATCCGGCAGAAGCTGGGGAAAATGAAGATCCCGTTTCCCCGGGGTTCGTCACATTCTCTCCATCAAGCAAACCAGTTGTCCCCAACACATTCCCGAGAGTTCCATGCACCCCCCTTTTCTCCCACTCCCGAACACTCCCGGGGGGTCCCAAAAATTTTAACGATTCGTCCTTCAACCAATCCCGGGAAATTGAGTATAAAATTTTCGGCCAAATTTTCATGGGTTTTTTTTCTTTTTATCGATGTGATGTAGTATTTTACTATTATGTTGTACATTGGCTGAAGGGTTAACTGTTCTTTTTTCTCGAAAAAACATACAAAAATGGGACATTACTTACTCAAAAAAACACTCCAATTCTTTGGGGCTTGTGAACAGCTCAATGGCTGAACAAACATGAACCCAGTAGCTAGCAACTCAGCCATTTATGCTGACTGGGAAAAAGTTTCACATGTGCAGCTAATTGCTAGAGCAAGATGAAAAACTGCACACCAACTGTAACACCTATTCACACCAGCATGCAAAAAACCCGCAGTTAATGCATGGGGAGATTGCACAGATGCAAAGTAACCAATGAAGCAATCACTCATACAACCTCAGGGCATGGGGGAGGTGGTTGCCGGTAACTACAAATTGCTTTAAAAATAAGGCGATACAAAAGTGTGCCATAAATATAGATACGTTTTGGGTACACAATGCTGGCTTAAAACCCTATTAAGTGCCCACCTATACTATTAGACCAGGCGGGCTGCCCAGCATTTTCTAAGTGTCCAACACAACACTGGCACGCTCTGCTCCCCAGCACTGTTGGGCAAATAAAAAAGGGCAAACTGGAAAAATATTTAAAAATGAGGTAAATTTGTTGGTTTAAAGGGGCCCCATGACAACAAGCTACAAGCCTCTTCACGGCTCCTCGTGTCTTGTGTGTCCCTACACTAACAACTTTGCAGAAAAAACATACAAAAAGGACTACTTACTCAAAAAAAACACTCCCAAATTCTTTGGGGCTTGTGAACAGCTCAATGGCTGTACAAACATGAACCCAGTAGCTAGCAACTTTGCCATTTATGCTGACTGGGAAAAAAATCACATGTGCAGCTAATTGCTAGAGCTGCACATTAGCTGCACATGTGATCTTTTCCCAGTCATAAATGGCAAAGTTGCTAGCTACTGGGTTCATGTTTGTTCAGCCCCTTGAGCTGTTCACATGCCCCAAAGAATTGGAGTGTTCTTTTTTCTCTCCCTTTCCCCTATCCTACTCTTTCTCTTCTCTACCTGTCTATGGGGGGGACATATACCTGCCTATACGGTTATTAAACTGCCTACGGGGGACATTAAACTGCCTATACCTGCCTATGAGAGCCATATACCTGCCTATACCTGCCTATGGGGACCATATACCTGCCTATGGGGGACATTAAACTACCTATATCTGCCTATGGGATACATTAAACAGTCTATACCTGCCTATGGGTGATATATACCTGCCTATGAGGGGTCATATACCTGCCTGTACCTGCCTATGTAATTTTATTGGTATCCATTTTTATTTTTGAAATTTACCAGTAGCCGCTGCATTTTCCACCCTAGGCTTATACTCGAGTCAATAAGATTTAACAGTTTTTTTGTGGCAAAAGTAGGTGCCTCGGCTTATATTCGGGTCGGCTTATACTAGAGTATATATGGTACTGTTTGATCAAACAGTATAAGCCCACTTGCCACTTCCCGGCGACCTCTTTCAAGTGGGTCCCTACACTAATGGGGGTAGCACTGCACGGCGACCACTGCCACTGCAGCAGCCACACCAATGAGGGGCAAAATTAGCAGTAGTCTGTATAGTTGTTAATGCCCTATTTCTTTCAGTCTGCTTGCAGTAAGCCCAGAGAGAGGTAAGTGGTAGGGAATCTTTACTTTTATTGGTGGTGGTGCTGTACGGCGGCCATTGTTACTGTGATACTATGCTTGTGGGGTGGTGCAGTCCAGAGTCGGGCGGCTTGGTCTGGCAGCAATGGTGTTGTTGGACCACTGAATTGTGCCCCTCACTAGTGTGGCTGTTGTGGTGGTGGTGGTCGCGGTGCAGTCCTGCCCCCATTAGTGTAGGGACCCACTTGAAAGAGGTTGCCGTGAAGTGGCAAGTGGGCTTATACCGTTTGATCAAAAAGTATACTAAGAACCTCAACTCTCTCCATCTTTTAGAGTCCTAGTCTAGTGCCTTTGACGGCACTGTTTTATGTAGATAATATTGTGGAATACTAAGGGGCTCTGCTCCCCTGCAAAGCGGATTATGGTCCTTCGTCATCTAAAAAACCTAAAAGCTGACATAGCCCTATAACAGAAAACCCACTTAGAAGAATGCAACGTTTTCAGAATGCAACGGCTATTGGTAATATCCCCATCAATCAATAATAAGGGTGTTTTTTTTGTCCTAATACATAAAAATCTAGCACATTATATAATCTCAGAAACGCATGACAACGAAGGTAGGTGGTCTAAGACCTCTATCCAAATAGCCTCCGAAGTCATCTCCATATACAGTATATATGGTGCTAATACAGACAACTCCTCTTTCTTTTTGGATATATCTAATTGGCTTATGTTAGATTCGAATACAAAAATAATAGGAGGTGACTTCAATTCTGTGATGGACTCATTCGAGGACAGAAACCCCCGCATACCAAGACCAGACAAAATGATAAATCTTTGGCCAACTTTTCTACTCAAGCAAATTTGATGGATGTAAGGAGATTGGAAAACCCTGAGGGCAGGGACTTTTTCTCCCACCCACATAACTCTTGGTCAA
This sequence comes from Phyllomedusa bahiana, assembly GCA_025379985.1. Taxonomy (NCBI): domain Eukaryota; kingdom Metazoa; phylum Chordata; class Amphibia; order Anura; family Hylidae; genus Phyllomedusa; species Phyllomedusa bahiana. Next base: position 12,224 of record JAODAL010025889.1, on the reverse strand, counting down.
GAATTGACTATTTCTTTCTCCCACACTTTTTCCCCCCTAGTAAAAGCCATTACTATTGGAGATCCAATAATTTCTGACCACACTCCACTTATACTCCGACTTCCAGATTGTTTTTGCAGAGAGCTACTGATTTTATATGGAAATTCCATTCCTATCTCCATAACGATGAAGACTTTCAAAACGCTTGGTGGCCAGATTTCTTAGTGACCAATGCTTCTGACGATATCTCCCCACTGTTACTATGGGAAGCACAAAAAGCAGTATTAACCCTGTAACTCCGAGGCCCATTTATTTTTGTCACTCTCGTATTTAACTCCTCGCCTTCCCAGAGCGATTACTTTTTGTTTGACACGTTTGTTTTTCCCTCCTCGCCTTCTGAAAGCCATATCTTTTTTATTGTTCCATCTAAATAGACATATGAGGGCTTTTATTTTGCGGGACAAGATGCACTTTCTAATGATGTTATTCATATTACCATAGAATATACTGGGGAACCGCAAAAAAATGTGTAAAAATGTACTTGCGAAATGTTTGCGGGTGTTTTACTTTTACGGCGTTCAATCTTCGGTAAATATAAGGTGTTATCTGTATTCTACAGATTGATTCGCATCCACCAATACCAAACATGTTGGGTTTCCGTTATGTTTTGGTACCGTAAAAAAATTCTAAACATTTTCTATTTGTGAAATTTGTGCCATTTTTCTGCAACCAATACCTTTTTTGTACTAAGATCTACGGACGTGAGTGAGGGGCATTTTTTGCAGCTGAGGTGCACTTTTTATTGCTACCAGTTTGGAGTACATGAGACTTTTTGATCAAATTTATTCCAATTTTTAGGGGATGTGAAATGACCAAAAAACACAATTTGGGAATTTTTTCTTCTACGGTGTTTAGCGCACGGGATAAATGATGTTATATTTTAATAGATCGGACTTTTTCGGACACGACAATACCAAATATGTCACTTTTTTATTATTTTATTTTTTTGTTTGCAAAATGGTGAAAGGGGGGGGGGGGGATTTGAGCTTTTAATATTTTTTTTATTTTTTTACACTTTAAAACTTTTTTTTAACTTTAACCTCTTAACCCGAACACCTGAAAAGTAGTTAATGACCAGAACATTTTTTTAATTTTTGCCTCCTCGCGTTTCAACAGTTGTAACTTTATTTTTTCCATGCAGTTGTATGAGGCCTCGTTTTATTCGAGACGAGTTGTACTTTATGGGGGAATAGTTTAATACTTCTAAATAATTGTAGAATTTTTTTATTTTTTTTTACACCATAAATTGTTAGATTAATTCTACAGGTTATTACGGTCGTGTGAATACCTTATATGTGTAGGGTTTTTTGGTGTGTGTAATGTATGCACAATTATTTTTTATTAAATATTTATTTTTTGAGTCTCTAGTTGCTAGATTCACTCTCACCCCATATACCACAGCCTTATGCCTAATAACAGAGGGGGGAGCAGAGTGCATTTCTCACATTTGTTTCAACATTTCAGGCTGTATGTACAACTGTTTACAGCAATGCAGATGTTCCGGTTACAAGGAGCTCGTGAAGGGAGGGGACAGCTCTGCAGGCATGAGAACTGATCATTGCAGGAGGTCTGCAGAGCTGTGACATCCTCTCCCTTCCACTGCTCACACAGAATGATGATGTCACCAGTCTTCAGTGAGGGAAGACATGCCTACTGGGAGGAGAGACATGCCTACTTGCCTACTTGGAAGAGAGACATGCCTACTGGGAGAAGAGACATGCCTACTTGCCTACTTGGAAATGAGACATGCCTACTGGGAGGAGAGATATGCCTACTTGGAAGAGAGACAGGCCTACTGGGAGGAGGGACATGCCTACGTGCCTACTTGGAAGTGAGACATGCCTACTGGGAGGAGAGATATGCCTACTGGGAGTCGAGACCCGCCCCTGGATTTGAAGCTGTAACAGACAGAAGCAGCTTACGTCTTCGCAGAGCCTGTGATGAGAAAAACCCTTTAAGGCCAATTGTGAAACGATCTCACCACCAAGGATTTTTTTTATCATCTTCTTTCTCATCTAATGTCTCATCTTTTCTTCCAGATTTTCTCCTTAACAGAAGAAGATGAGTGGAAGCCCAAAGCTGACAGCTCACATGTTAGTTCCTCCTTGAGACACACCTCAAAATCACTTGGGGGTTAGAAATCCCAAAAGAGTTAAAGTTTCTCTTTTTTTTTTCTACAGTGATT